>JAKSZT010053770.1:55420812-55526124 GCA_026826555.1 Tolypeutes matacus | reverse complement strand
GCCATCTTAAGGTCCCTGTTTCTCCATCTCTTTTCTATTGATAATTATAATAAGGGTTTATCTTGCAATTTTGGGGAGCTTAGATCTAATAAAATATGATAATATTGTGAGAATCATTTTCAACTCTGCTACATTCCTTTGATAAGAAAAGTTGAGATCCTATTAGGAACATTTAAATTAATTCTCGCAATCTGTGGAGGGAGAATGTAGTATCTATAGGAGATTTGTAAATATGTGGGATAAAACGCATGCCTGAAGGTACATTCTCCTACCTCCATTCTCATGTTCTGAATAGAAAGAATGGGTAATATTATACTTCTCATCTGACTAATGAATCTAAGGAACAAGCACTCTCTTTAAAAAAACAAACAAACAAACAAAAACTCCTTTACTATGAAATAAAACACGCACACAGAAAAGGAGCAAAAATAAAAAGCACGGTTTAATGATTTATCATAAAGCAAACACCTAGGTAACGACAGACCAGGACAAGGAATAGAATGTTACCAGCCACCTAGAAAAAGCTTCTTGTGCTCTGTCTTTGTCTGCCAGGGTGCTATGACAAAGTATGACATGGCAGGTTGGCTTAAGCAACTGGAATTATTGTCTCACGGTTTCAGAGGCTAAAAGTCCAAAATCAAGGTGTCAGCAAGCTTTCTTCCCCCGGTCTATAACATTCTAGTGTGGTTCTGGTGCAATCCTTTGGGGTTCTTTGGCTTGCATCTCTGCCTCCAATCACGTGGCCTCTCTCCTCTTGTTCTACTCTTCCCATTTATCCTGAATTCCAGCTTCTCTCTTTGGTCTTCTCTGATTTCTGGCTTCCCATTTCTTATCTTTCTGAGGCCTTCAGTAATATGGAATAAGGCCCTCCCTAATTCATTTGGGCCACACCTTAACTAAAAATAATATCTTCAAAGGGTCCTATTTAAAATGGGTTCACACCTATAAGGATGTGGACAAAGGTTAAAAACATGTGTTTTGTCAGGATACAACCCAGTTACTAACCCCTCTTCCCCTGATGTTTATGGTAATCATTTTCCTGTTTGCATCTCTGAGTAATATAGCTTAATTTTGTTTGAATTTTTCATTTTACAGATGTGAAATTAAACAGTATATAAATTTTTTGTATCTAGCTTCTTTTGGTTAATATTATGTTTGTGAGATTAATCCATGTTATTGTGTGTGGCTAGAATTTGTTAATTTTCATTGCTATATAATATTAAATTTTATGAATATAACACAATTTAATTATCTATTCTGTTGTTGCTGGGTATTTGAGTTGATTTCACTTTTACTTATTACAAATAATAGTGCTGTGAACTTTCTTGTACATGTCTCTGAATGCATATGTTCACTCATTTCTGTTTTGATACTTAACTATAAGTGGAATTACTAGGTCACAGTATAGTATATGTATTTTTAACTTATTTAGACAATGACAAACTACTTTCAAAAGCATTTGTTAAAATTTATACTTCCATCAGTTCAGCATGAATGCTCCTATTGTTCCATATACTTACCAGCACTTGGTATTTTCCGTTGCTTTGTGAGCTTTTAGTAATATTTTATTGTGGTTTCAATTTGCATGTTAAAAATATTCCATTATACTAGTGGTATTGTCTGTTTCTCCTTATAGTTCTGTCAATGTGTGCTTCAAAAATAATTATTGCACCTATAACATTGGGGGACAAATCAAGAATTGTTATATATTTGTTGTATATTGATGATTTTATCATTATGAAATATGATTCTTCATCTCTAAAATTTTCTTGTAAAAGTATAGTCATTTTGTTTTATTTTTTAATATATACTCACAAACCTATTCTCATTGTAGCATGTAGTACCCTTACATTTAATGTAATTAATGATATATTTTGATTTTAATCCACCATCCTTATTAAAGCAGTTGTGGGTTTATAGAAAAAACATGCATAAAATACAGAGTTCCCAAATCCTCCCCCACCTCACACACATAGATTTCCCTGTTATTAACATTTTGCATTAGTGTGGCACCTTTGTTGAACTGATGAAACAATATTATTATAATTATACTATTAATTATTTTCCGTAGTTTGCATTATGATTCATTCTTTCCATTGTAAAGTTTTATGGGTTTATTTTTATTCTCTTAATATTTATATAACCTAAAATTTCCCTTTTTAGCCACTTTAAAATATATAATTCAGTGCTGTTAATTGTATTCACAATGTTGTGCCACCATCACCATCATCCCTTACCAAGGCTTTTCCATCACCCTAAACAGAAACTCTGTACTGAAAAAGCATTAATTCCCCATTCCCCAATCTCCCCAGTCTCTGGTAACCTGTATTCTAGTTTCTGACTCTATGAATTTGCATATTTTAATTATTTCATGACCATGTCAAGACAATATTTGTCTTCTTTTGTCTGGCTTATGTCATTCAACCTGATGTCTTTAAGGTTCATCCATGTTACAGCACGGATCAGAACTTCATTCCTTTTTAGGCTGAATAATTTTCTGTTGTATGTATTTATCACATTTTATTTATCTATTCATCTATTGATGGACACTTGGGTTGCTTCTGGAAGTTATATATTTTTCACTATTTATTTAGTGGATTTCCTTGATATTTAAATAAGCATCCTTGACTTATCAAAATCAATTATTAATTGGCACTTTTAAAATCTTTTTTTAATAAAGCAATACTTAGAATACTCTAACTCCATTTACCCATACCCAATATAAAAGCTATTATTGCTGTGAATTCTATACAAATTTTGAATTCAAACAAGTGTTGTGATTATTATTGTGTATGGACAGCATTCATGAATATTTACCCACATATTTACCATTATACTGTTGTTCTGCATTTCCCAAGGTTGTCAGTTTTACCAACATTTTAAAATATCAATTTCATAGTCTTTTTGTTTCTATTCTTTTTTAGAATTTACCTGTTATACTAGTTGCTGCTTCTTTTATTTAATCTGGCTTTTTTCTGGTTGACTTTAAGATCTTTCTCCTTATTTGGCATTCAATACTTTTATTATCATATTCATAGATACCAAAATTTTAAATTTATTTATTTTTTTGGTTTTATAGGGTTGCTTTAAATTTAGGTCTTAATGCCTGAAATCACTTTTGAAAAGTTCTTAGATGTAAAATTTTCTTCCATCCCTCCTCTCTTTTTCCTCTCTTTCTGGGACTCCAGTTACATAATTGTTATATGTTTTCACTATATCCCCTATGTTTCTAATCCTGTCTTTTAATTTATCATCTTTTTCTCTCTGTGTTTCATTTCAGATATTTTTATCTGACCTATCTTCCATTTTATTTATTCTCTCTTCAGCTGTGTCTAATTACTATTAAATCCATCTATTCCATTCTCTTGGAGAGGTGTTGTTGTTGTTGTTTTATGGACAGCCACCATTTGTTTACTTTGCTTTATCGTGATTGTTCTTGACACTAGCCCCCTCTGAAATAGGATTTTCCCATTTTACACATTGGGAAACTGAGGCTTTGTAAGTAGTAGTTATTTGTCTAAGGATGTGTAGTTAATAAGTGTCAGGTTAAGCAAAGTCCACAGACTCATTTCCTATTGAGATTCCCATTATGTGTATGCTGGTATGATTGTTGGCGCTTATAAATCTCCGACACTCCTTTCATTTTACTTCATTCTTTTACCTTTCTGTTCCTCAGAATGAATAATTTGAATCTACCTATATTCAAGTCCACTAATTTTTTCTTCTGCCAGTTCAGATCTGCTATCGATCCCCTATAGTGGCCTTTTTCATTTCAATTATTGTACTTTTTAGTTTCATAATTTCTATTTGGGTTTTTTAAATGATTTCTTTTTATCAATAATCTCTATTTGGGGAAACATTGTTCTTATACTTTCCTTTAAATTTTTTAGACATAGTTTCTTTTAGTTTTTTGAAAATACTTTTAATAGCTATCCAGTAAGCCCAACATCTGGGCTTCTCCAGGAACAGTTTATACTGATTTCATTTTTTTCCTGCATATGGCCCCAACATCCCTGTTGGTTTGCATGTCTCATAACTTTTAGCTGGAAATTTGACCTTTTAAATATCATAATGTGGCAACTCTGGAAATCATATTTTCCCCATCCCCAGTGTGTTTTTGTTGTTGTTGTTGTTATACTCCCATCAGCTCAGTATGAATGAGTGTTTGTTTTTGCTGTTTGTTTATTTAGAGTTATTCCTTGAGTAATTCTGCAAAATATATGTCTTCCACTATGTGTGGGCACTGAAGTCTCTGCTCAGTTAGCTTAGTGGTCAGGCATGAACAGAGTTCCTTAAATACCTTGAGCCAATAAATCTCCCAGACATTGTGAGAGAGTCTGTGTTTGTGTTGGGACCCTCCTTCAATTCTCTTTCTGGGAATTTATGGCTATGCCACAACATTAACTTACTGCTTGCACAGAGCCTCAAGATCAATCAGAGGTCAGTGATATGTATATTCTTAGCTCTTTTCTATTCATGTTATTGCTCCACATCAGGTGAAATAAAAATAAGCCCTGAGAATGGGACTTTTCAGGGAGTTTCCAAAGAGGTCAAGAAGTGACACTTATCTGGGAATGGAGTTTTTAGGGAGCTCTAAGCCTGTTCTGTTTCCTGAGTAGTTGCTAGGCTGCTGGTTTTCACAGTTACTGTAGGTGCATATCTGTTGATTTTCAAGGTTACCACAGAGTGGGGGAGAAAGGGATGGAAAAATTAAAATGTCATAAGCCTCACTGTTCTTACCAGATTCAGCTTCTTTTCTTGAATAAATCTCTATGAAATGGTCCAAGGCATTGGTTAATTTCCATAGTTCTGAAAAACTTGGTCTTGTTGCTTTTCAGGTTTTTCAGAGTTCCTTACTCTGTCATTCATTCGTGTTTCCCATTTATTCAAATTTTTGGTTATATACTTTCCAGTTCTCTGCTGAATCACCAATATTGTCCTTTAATTATATGGATAGAGTAGTTTTACCAATTTAAAACTTAATTCTGATAACTTCATCATCTGGATGGCCTAAAGTCTGTTTTGTGTTATTTCCTTGTATACCTGATTTTTAATTTAATTTTATTATATTTTATTTTTTATTGTGGTGGTGGTTATTGTTTTGTTACCAATGTTGTATTTGCAAAATTGATTTTTAAAAAATAGTGAGTCTCTGGATGAAGTTATTTTGCTCCAGATTAGACTTATATTTTTGCCAGGTATCTAGAAATATGAGCAATCTCATATCTCATTATTCAAATTTTAGGGCTTTGAATGATTTGAAGGAAATTGCATTGTCTTTTTTCAGTATCTATCAGAACAAGGGGTTTCAGCAGGGAGTCTTAGATGGACCCTAGACTCTAATTCCTGTTTCCTATCTCAAGAGGACTACCAAAAGCATGAGAGGGAAACTGGGTTTGCCAGTTTTCACTGTTGTCCTCACTTTGTTCCTGACCTGATAATGTTTCATTATTTTATTAGCTCTCTGATACTTTCAAGCAGATGACTTTTATGTTTCCCAGATTTTCCAATTGTCCTGAATAGAAATTATCTGTCATTACCAGATGCAGAAGTCAAGTGTTTCTTTATCTTTATTCAAATTGAGTGCTGTAAAATCTAGAATTGCTCCGATTCCAATAACTTGAATGGTGCACACAAAAGTTAACCTTTTCCAATTGCTTTTCCTCATTTTATGAAGGAGAGGTTTGGCTTATATTATCTTCAGAATACTTATCAGATTTGATGTTATACTCTCTTGATCCCATTGCTTGTTTGCTTGTTTTCCTTAAAAGTCAAGAAAGAAATTCTAAAATTCTATTAAGATCAACTGAGTTTCCTCCCTACTTCCCAAGACAGTCACTCCACACTCTGTGGTCTCATAAAGTGCATTTACCTCTATTAACTTCACACTTTGCTTTTAAGGATTGGTCTTTGTTCTTTGAATTTTTTTTTTTTTTGTCTGTTAAGAAAAACATAATATGGAACATAAATAATTAAAAATTGTGTTCTGTTTTTAAAACTATCTGCTGTGTTGATGTATTACTAAGTGACAAGGCAACGTATTAGTCAGCCAAAGCGGTACTGATGCAAAATACCAGAAATCGGTTGGTTTTTATAAAGGGCATTTATTTGGGGTAGAACCTTACAGTTACCAGGCCATAAAGTGTAAGTTACTTCCCCCACCAAAGTCTATTGCCACGGTTGGAGCAAGGAGGTTGCCAATGTCTGCCAGGGTTCAGGCTTCCTGGGTTCCTCTCTTTGCAGGGCTCGTTTCTATCCAGGCCCAGCTGCTCTCTTTTCTCCATAATCAGCTGTAGACTATGAGACTCTCTAGGCTTTGCCTCTCTCCACAAGGCCAGCTGTAGACTATTAGGTGACTGGCTCTGTCTCTCTCGCCAGGGCTTGATTCTCTCCAGGCTCAGTTGCTCTGCTCCTCTGTGTGCTTACTTCCCGGGCTTCAGTTCAAAACTCCCAACTCTGTCTTTTGCAATGTCTTTTATCTGTAAGTCCCCACCCACCAAGGGGTGGCAGTCAACGCCCTACTGACGTTGCCCAATCAAAGCCCTAATAATAATTTAATTAAATAAAAGTGATACTTCAGACAGACTAGTTTACAAACATAAACCAATAACTATTTTTGGAATTCATAAACAATGCCAAACTGCTATGGCAAGTTAAAGTATAATGCATACATAATGACCAATTTTTGTTATAAAAGGGAAAGTATGTATATGGATATGTATGTATGTTTGTATGCATATAAGTAGTGGTGTGAAATGATAACATGAACTGATTTCCTCAAAGAGGTGAGGTTTCCAATGTGGCAGGGAACAGTGACTATTTTTCTTAATACACTTTTGGATTATTTCATTTGTCACAATATTAACTAATACATTTGGAATTCTTATAGGCACCAGTCACTTTTTAAGTTCTTTACTGGTTTAAAATAATTTAATCCTCACAACAAGCCTATGGGGCAGGTCATATTACTTTCCCACTTTATAAATGGGGAAATTAAAGCACAAAAGTTTAGGGACTTCCCAAAGGACTCACAATTGGTGGCAGAACTGGGTTCCTAAGTGGCTTATTTTGCTTATTTTTTCTTTGCCCCACACCTCCCTTTTTGTCATTAAAAAAAAAAGAGGCATTGGCTAGGTCGTCAATAATTTTATAATGGAATCAACCTGTTTAATTAACTAGCTTTAAATCATTATATATTTGTACAATAAGCTTTAATTCTTTGTGGTCTATTTTATTTTATTATTTTATTTTATTTTATTTTATTTTATTTTATTTTATTTTATTTTATTTTATTAATTTTATTTTATTTTATTTTATTTTATTTTATTTTATTTTATTTTATATTTTATTTTATTTTATTTTACCGGGATGTCCCTCCACATGGCAGACAGACACCCAACCATTTGAGCCACATCCTACCCCCCTGGTCTTAAATGAGGTTTAATTAAGGTTTGTTTCCAGTAGCATTATAGGCCACTGAGAAAGAACCCCACCAAATTTTTCAGCAAAACTCCTCTTTGACAATAGGTAAGGCATGAAGGGAAGTCAAGTGCATTAAGTCTTTGTGACCTGAGAATATCTTTCAGTGTACTCTCTAATTTCTGATGTCATACTTACTGTGACTCCTCACCTACTCCTTAGGACTGAAAGACACTAAGGAGGAATAAATTGCCCTCACCTTTTTTTTTCCTGTAACATCTTTTAGGGTACTTGAATAAAAGATATTTTGCAAACACTGAAGGTTTTGTGTTAGAATTACCTGCAGTCTGGAGGTAAAGTCTATAGTGCATTCTGCTATCTGGTATACATGTCTAAGACAGGAAAGTTTCTCATATACAACAATTTTGACAGACACTCATTTTTGATGGGCAAGCTAGGTTAACCTCAAAGGTACTGAATGCATAGGGAAAAGTCCTGCAGTCAATGGCTTGAATTCCCCTTCTTTTAATTTCCCATTTCCCCATAACTACTTGCAATTTGCATTCATTTCTATGCTAATTGCTTCATTAATGTTTAGGAAATGAGGATGTTTGCCATACTCTGCAGTTGTTAGGACGCCTAAGGCAGAATAAATTCTCACTTTAAATAATCTCAATAAAAGTATCTCTGAAATGCTACCATTTATACTTCTTTTGTGCATTTGTAATGGATTGATCCTATATTCCTTGAGCTAGACTTAGTGATATGCTCAAGGTATTTTGGAAACTGTCGTCCCAATACAGAAACTTTTAACTGTTGTATTTATTTTAATGATTTGTGTGTGTGTGTGTGTGTGTGTGTATAAAATATGCTAAACCTTTTGGAATCAATATACTTTGCAGATTTAAAAAATTGCTTATTGAATTTTCAACATTAGCATACCTAGGAACAGATACAAGGGACAAATGTAAAAAGGAATTAAGAGATACCAAGATCTGACTTTCTGTTTGTATTCAAGATTAATTTCACAAAGTGAAATTGATAATGAGTTTATGAAATTTTACAATCATCATCTGATAAATCCCTTTTAAGTTTAATACAGCTTGATGGAAGCTCTCTTCTTTATTATTTGCCACACAGCTCATGTTAGTATTTAAAAATACATTAAAATCACCATGTAGTAATTTCAGACATGCTCACAATTATTTTAATGAAAATATAACCTCAAGTCTGGACATAAAAGGAAAAAATGAAATGTGTTATGGAATATTTATTATGTGATTTGATAATTTAGGTTGTGTTAAAGAAAATGTAACTTGCCTTATTGACCTAGCAAGTTTTGTTTATATTTATAGATTCAGGGGACCTTGATAATAAGACTAACGTAGATGCTGTCATTTTTATTTTATTGTACACAAGTACAATACCATTTTTGGGGCCTCATAAATCTTCTAATATGTTAAAGAAAATGAAGCAGCTAAGAACTTTTGTCTTAAAATAGGTTTTTAAGTATAAATATTCTGTCCTTTTTCCTAGATAAATAGAATAAAATCCTAAAACACATTAGGGAACTTTCTAATTTGATCATTTTATTTATTTAACATTTTATTAAGAAATAATTTGATTTTCAGAACACCTCCTCAAGCTAAAGGAAAAAAGTGTATTATTATTTTTACTGTATAGATGAAGGGATTTTGGCGCTGAGAAATTAAGTGAATTTTCTAAGGACTGGAGAGTGCCCAAGTGTTCTGAATCCTAGCACGCTTTGTGTTATACCAGTTATAGAGGAATGGTAAAAAAAATCATTGCAAACGTATGGAATGAGTTATAATTATAATGAATCAAGAGATCATAGGGAAGTGGCTGTGGCTCAATCAGTAGGGCTCCCGTTTACCATATGGGAGGCCCCGGGTTCGGTTCCCAGGGCCTCCTGGTGAAGGCAAGCCCGCCCGCACGGCGTAGTTAGCTGACCCAGCGAGCACAAGCAGCAAGGGGGGGATAAATGAATAAATAAATAAAATCTTTAAAAAAAAAAAAAAAGAGATCATAGAGTTTTATATATGCAAGCATTTTCCATTAATCAAACAATTTTAGGATGAACAGTATGAAAGAGGCATGATACAAGGGAGATAAATATATGTTTGAATAAATTTAACATATAGTTTCACAAATTATAATGGCTAAAAAGATTTCTAAAATAAAATCAAAATAATTATGTTCTGATTAATATATAGCACCAAAAATTGTATATAGTTGGTTGATTGATTCATTCATTCTTCCTTTCATGCCACAAATATTTATTGAATGCTATGATATATTCTAAAAGCTGGGGATACTAGAGTGAATGTCTTTTAGAAACTTCTTTCATCAAGTTTTATGAATACTCTATAATGATGATGATGAGTATTGACCCTCTTAATTCTATATACTTCCTTCATATTAAGACTTTTGTCAACATAATATAACTTTGTATTAAGAACAGTGTTGTGGTAGTGATTAAAACAAACTGAGTGATGTTGTGTAAAATGAAGGAAATAACCCTGCCCCAACAGAAACTAACTTGCAAATAATCAAAGGAGCAATGAAAAAGAGAAATTGGAATGAAGATACTTTGTCAGGTCTAATTATACTAATTTGAAAAGGCAAATAGGCTCACCAGATGTTACTACATGAGTTAATTTTGTCTTCATCATAAAAAATAATTAACTTACGTGGTTACATTTATACAATTTCTTAGACTGGCATTAAATTCACATGTTATGACGTTCCATAACGCTGTCTTGAAATAAAAGCCCTTAGTATGACGTAAACTCCTTGTAAAGTGATAACATCCGCCAATATGATCAAATTCTATTGTTTGAGGAGTCTGCCCAGGCCAGGCATTAGCCCCTCCCCCACTGTGGCAGGGAGTGGAGCTTTAGACCTTGTTGTCATCTTGCTTCCTTAAGTGGTGACTTGGTCACTGCTAGTAAAGGACTCCCCTGACATGTTTACTCCGGTTCCTCAGCTCTTCCAGAGTCCCATAAAGGGAAGGTAAACTGAGACAGTGAAGCTGTGCATACATTATCCATCTGCTGGTCAACTTAGTGACTTTGTCATAAAAGTAGTTAATATACATTGAATGCTAAGCACGTGATCTAAGGCATTATATGTGCTTTACAAGTATCCAGTCATTTAATCCTTATTGCACATCTTTAAGGTACGTTTTACAGGGTCTTTGTTTTACAGATGAGCATCCTGACGCTCCGGGCAGTCACAGGTCCAGCAAACGCTCAGTGGAATTTTGAACCCAGGCAAGAGAGATCAGAAGCTGTGCTTGTAGCAAGTTGTGATATTGAGGGGAAACATCCTATGATTTAGACGTTCCCATATTCACATTCTTTTTTTTACCTTTCTAATCTTCCTTAAACTTGATTATTTTTTTATCCATGAAAGGGTAAAACTAATGTCTGTCATTCTTTCATCACAGGATTAAATGTTAACAAATTAGAAAGTATGAAATATTTAGAAACTGTAAAACATGATATAAGTGTGAAGAATTATCATTATTACTTGACAGTATTGGCAACTATTCCTCTACTGAACTCTTTCTTTCTGGTGTTATGACAGTAATCTCTCCTAGCTTTTCTCCAACTTTTCTAGCAATTTCTCTTCTTTTTCTCTTTCTGGCCCCATTTTCTTTTTCTGCATTTTTTTAATGTACAAGGGTTCCTATTTCTCTGCATCCTTGCCAAGTCTTGCTATTTTATGTTTTTAAAATAACAGCCATTTTAATGGTTGTAAAGTGCTATCTTCTGTATCGTGTGTGTGTTTTTAATTAGACAAGTTGTTAAGTATACAGAAAAATCATGTTTAAAGTACAGAGTTCCCATATACTCTCCTTCACTCATGCAATTTTCCTTTTTAACATTTTGTATTAGTGGTAGCTTTGTTACAATTGATGGAACAATATTAATATAATTGTACTATTAACTTTACTCCATGATATACATTAGGGTTCACTCTCTACGTTGTACAATTGTATGGTTTTGTAAAATTTTATACTGGTAACATATAAATAAAAATCTCCCTTTAACCATATACAAATATGCATTTAAGTGTGTTAATTACATTCATGGTCTTGTGCTTCCATCACCACCATCTTCTACAAAAACAATTCTACCGCCCCAAACAAAAACCCTGTACCAATTAAGCATTATCTCCCTATTCCCCACCTCTCTCCTGGCCCCTGGTGACTTGTATGCTCTGACTTTATGAATTTGCATATTCTAATTATTTCATATCAGTACACCATACAATATTTGCCTTTTAAAATGTGGCTTATTTCACTCAGCATGTTGTCTTAAAGGTTCATCCATGTTGTCACATGAATCAGATCTTCATTCTTTTTTTATGGCTGAATAGTTTTCCATTGTATGTATATAGCACATTTTGTTTATTCATTTATCTGTTGATAAATGGTATCATTTATCAACAGGTAAATGAATAGGTTGCTTCCACCTTTTGACAATTGTGAATAATGCCCCTCTGAACATTCAGTGTGAAAATATCTGTTTGAGTCCCTGCTTTCAATTCTTTTTGAGTATACATTTAGAAGTCGGATTCTTGAGTCATATGGTAATTCTATATTTAACTTTCTGAGGAACTGCCAAACTGTTTTCCACAGTGGCTACATCATTTATTGTTAGATTCCCACCAATAATAAATGTTCTTATTTCTCCAAATCCTCTCCCAAACTTGTTATTTTCTATTTTTTAATGGTAGCCATTCTAGTGTGTGTGAAATGTTATCATTGTGGCTTTGATTTGCATTTCCCTAATGGGTAATAATGTTGAGTATCGTTTAATGTGCTTTTGGCTGTATATATGTGTGTGTATATATCTATATAAACATATATATATATATATATATATATATATATATATCTTCTTTGGAGAAAAGTCTATCCAAGTCATATGCTCATTTTTAATTGGGTTGTGTTTTTTTTTGTTGTTGTTGAATTGTAAGATTTCTTTATATACTCTGGATATTAAACCCATATCTGATATGTGGTTTCCAATTATTTTCTCCCATTGTGTGTCTTTTTTACTTTGATGATGAAATCCTTTGATGCACAAAAGTTTATAATTTTGAGACGTCTCTTTATCTATTTTTTTCTTTTGTTGTTTATGCTTTTGGTCTAAAGTCCTAGAAAACATTTCGTAACACAAAGTCCTGAAGATGGTTCCCTATGTTTTTTTCTTAGAGTTTTATAGTCTCTTATATTTAGGTCTTTGATCCATTTTGAGTTAATTTTTGAATGTAGTGTGAGGTCATTCTTTTGCATATAAATATCCAATTTTCTGAGCACCATTTGTTGAAAAGACTATTCTTTTTCCATTGAGTGGACTTAGCAACCTTGTCAAACATCAACTGGCCAAAGATATAAGGATATATTTCAGAAATCACAATTCAATTCCATTGGTCTATATGATTGTCCTTGAACAAAGAACACATTGTTTTCATTATCATAGTGATTCCTTCAACATTGTTCTTTTTAAAGATGGTTTTGTCTATTAGGAATCTCCTACCCTTACATAAGAATTTGATTGGCTATAGGACTTTTGATTGGGACTACTTTGAATCTGTAAATTACTTTGGGTAGAACTGACATCTTAAAAGATTAATTTATCCAATCCATGAAATGGAATATCCTTCCTTTTATTTAGGTCTTCTTTGATTGCATCCAACAATGTTTCATAGTTTTCCATGCTCAAGTACTATATATCCTTGGTTAAACATATTCCTAGATAGTTGATTTTTTTAGGTGCTATTATAAGTGGAATTTTTTTCTTGGTCTTCTCTTAAGATTGTTCATATAGAAACACTACTGATTTTCACATGTTGATCTTGTTCCCCACTACTTTGCTGAATTCACTTATTAGCTCTAGTAGTTTTGTTGTAGATATTTTGGGATTTTTTAAACATAGGCTCAAGTCATCTGCAAGTGAGGAATATATCACTGAATTGCTCTGGTTAGAATGTCAGGTCAATGTTGAACCCAGTGGTGACAGTGAGCATCCTTGTCTCTTTCCTGATCCTAGGGAAAAAGCTTTCACTCTTTCACCAGTTACTCAGCTACTAGCTGTGGGTATTTGATATATGCCCTTTATCATGTTGAGGAAGTTTTCTTCTATTCCTAATTTTCTGAGTGTTTTTTTCAAGAAACGGTCCTGGATCTTGTTAAATGCCTTTTCTTTATCAGTTAAGATGACCATGAGTTTTATTCCTTCTTTCTGTTAATGTGTATATTTCTCTAAATGATTTTTTTTATGTTGAACCACACTTGCATACCTGGGATAACTTACACTTGATCATGGTGTATACTTCTTTTATTATGTTGCTGGATTGGTTTGCTAGTATTTTGATGAGAATTTTTGCATCTATATTCATAAGGGATAATGGTCAGTAGTTTTCTTTTCTTGCGGTATCTTTATCTGACTTTGGTATTCAGGTGATTTTGTCCTCATGGGATAAGTTAGGAAGTATTCCTTCCTCTTCATTTTTTTAAATAGAGTATGAGCAGGATTTGTCTTAATTTATCTGATAAATTTCACTAGTGAACACATCTAGGCCTGGTCTTTACCTTGTTGGGAAGTTTTTGATTAGTGGTTCAATCTCTTTACCTGTTATTGGTCTGTTGAAAATTCATGTGTCTTCTGGAGTCAGTGTATATAGTTTGTTCATTTCATCTTGGTTATTTAATTTGTTGGTATACAATTGTTAATAGTATCCTCTTATAATCCTTTTTATTTCTATGGGTTTGGTAGTAATAACCCACTTTTATTTCTGCTCTATTTGAGTTTAGTTTACTCTTCTTTTTCTAGATCCTCCAGTTTTGAGGTTAGATCTCTGATTTAAATTCTCTCTTCTTTTTTAAGGTAGGCATGTAGAGCTATAAATTTTACTTTCAGCACTGCCTTTGCTAAATTGCATAACTTTTGGTAGGTTTTGCTTTCATTCTCCTTCACATCAATATATGTCTTAATTTCCCTGGTGATTTCTCATTTGACCCATTGTTTGTTTGTTTAATTTCCATATATTTGTTAATTTTCCAATTCTCCTACTGTTATTGATTTCTAGCTTCATTCCATTGCATTTGATGAAGATACATTGTGTGTTTTCACTATTTTCAACTCGATTGAGACTTGTTTTGTTACCTTACAGATGGTCTATTCTGGAGAATGACCTATGTACACTAGAGAATTATATGTATTCTGATGCTTTTGGGTGAAGTCATATGTCGTTTGATTTGTAATACAGTTCTAGTCTTCTGTTTCATTATTGAAGTTCTTTCTTGATAGTATATCCATTACTGAAAGTGGTATAGTGAAGTCTCCTACTATTAAGGTAGAACTGCCTACTTTTCCCTTCAAATTTGTCAATATTTGCTTCATTTATTTTTGGGTTCTACTGTTAGGAATGTATATATAATTATGCTTTCTCCTTGAATTGACACTTTTATCAATATATAGTGTCCTTATTTGTCCCGTGTAGCATTTTTTACTTAATGTCTATTTTCTCTGAAGTTTATTGAAATGCATCAGGATTCTTTTGGTTAATATTTGCATGGCATATTTTTGTCCATCCTTTCACTTTAAATTTGATTGTGTCTTTGTATTTAAGATGAGTCTCTTATAAACAGCATTATAATTGGTTTGCGTTTTTTTAATTCATCCTGAAAATCCTGCTTTTTGACTGAAATGTTTAATCAGTTTACATTTAAAACAACTATTGATAATGTGGGACTTCTGCCATTTTGCTGTTTGGTCTTTGTAATTCTTATGCCTTTCTTGTCCCTCAATTCTTCTGTTAATGCCTACTTTCATATTTATTTAACTTTTTGTAGTGTGCTATTTGGAGTCCCTTCTCATTTCCTTTTGCATGTATTTATTAGATATTTTCTTTTTGATGAATATATGGCTTAAATTTAATATCCTAAATCTATGAAAGTAACATTTGCTATGATACCAGCTTAACTTCAATAGGACAAATAAACACTATTCCTATGCTGTACTGTCACCCCCACTTTTATGTTGTGCTTATTACAAATTATATCTTTATACTCTGTATCTTGAAAACCACAGATTTATCATTATGTTTTATATATTTACATTTTAGAGACTGTAAGAAGTAAAAAGGTTGTTACATGTCCCTCACAAATACAATACAATAGTACTGGCATTTTAAACTAACCATATTTTTATCTTTGGTGGAGTTCTTTATTTCTTTATGCTGCTTTGAGCCACTGTCTAGTGTTCTTTCCTTTCAGTCTGAAGAACTCCTTTTAGTATTGCTTATGGGCAGGTCTAGTGATGATTAACTCCCTCAGCTTTTCTTTATCTGGGAATGTGTTAGTCTCTCCCTCATTTTTGAAAGACAGTATTGCCATATATAAATTTCTTGGTTGGCAATTATTTTCTTTCAGCACTTTACATGTTTTGGTCCTCTGGCATCTTTATTCCATGGTTTCTGATGAGAAATTGGCACTTAATCTTACGGGGGCTCTCTTGTACATAACATGTTACTTTTCTCTTGCATCTCTCAGAACTCTCTTCTTGTCCTTGGCATTCAACAATTTGACTACTATGTGCATGGATTTGGTTCTCTCTGCATTTTCCTGTTTGGGAATATTGGTCTTATTGAATTTGTACATTCATGGCTTATGTTAAATTTGGGATATTTTCTACCATTTTTCTTTCAATATTCCCACTTCTTTTTCTCTCTTTCTTTCCCCTCTAGGAGTCCCACAATGTGTATATTGATATGCTTGATGGTGTTCTACAGCCCTCTTAGGTATTGTTTCCTTTTTTTTTCATTCTTTTTTCTTTCTGTTCCTCAGTTGAATCATTTGAATTGTTTTGTCTTAGAGTTCACTGATTCTTCCTTCTGTCAGCTCCAATCTCCTGTTGAAAAATTTTTCATTTCAATTATTATGGTCTTCAACTCCAATATTTCTGTTTAGTTCCTTTTTAAGTTTTCCATCTCTTTATTGAGATTCTTATATTGCTCATTCAAGATTCATTTTCCTGAAACCTTTTAGTTCTTTCTTCATGTTTTCTTTTATCTCTCTGAGCATGTTCAAGATTGCTCTTTCAATTCTTCATCAGGTATTTTTAGAATTCCTTGGACAAAATTTGGTCTTCTTCATTGATGTTTTATGAATTTTTATCTTGTTGCTATGGATGGGGCATCATTTCCTGTTTTTTTCTCTTGCAACATACACTGTATATTTTAAATTTTAAATGTGTTAGCTCTGAGACTTAGTTCCTGACTTGTCTATTCCTTATATTTGTACCCATATAGTGATATGACAGTGATTTCCTTTAGTGCCAGCAGCTAACAAAACTAAACAAAAGCATATAACACCTTTCAACATCTTTGCAAATTGACTCTGCTTTGTCTGGTGCTCTCCTTTAATATCTATTTCTCCTATCAAGAAGTTCAGCCTAACACAAGAATGAAATGAAGCTTCTCTCTGTCTTTTTTGAGGCAGCATTTTGTCTGTGATTTTACCATGCTTTGAAACTCCCCTATTTGCAAGTATCTGAATATCCCCGCTACTCCTTACAAAGTAGACTCCCCCCCACCCCAGGTCCTCTATTGAATGTCTTAAAACTGGGGACCACTTTGACCCAATTGTTTCTTACACTGCTTTAACTATCTGCAAGCTGCTTCTGCCTGCAAGGCAAGTTCTGGGAGGGTGAGCCAGACATGAAAATTTTAGTTCATTCTTTCAGGCTACTAGGGGATAGATTGGCACCAACATATAGGCACATCCAGTATGTACATACAGGGTTTTACTCTGCTCCCTCTGGGACAGCACCAGGTCTCCATTATGGGAGAACAGGCTGATTCCACACCATACTGGGAAGGGGTTCGGGAGGAACCAGCAAATGTGCAACAAGCTTCTCCTGCCGTTGTTGTTTTGTTTTTGTTTTTATTTTTTTTAAGTTGCATTTTCTTGATTTGGCACTCATCCAATTGCTGTGACCCTTTAACTATTTTCCAGAGTTTTGAGGAAGAGGCAAAGCCAATTTTTTGCTATTTATTTAAAGATTCTGTGAAGGAACAGCACCCTGAAGTGTATGCTGCTCTCTTTTAATGCTCAAAAAACAAAAAAATGGCTAAAAGTCATGGGACTATCCTTAGTCCTGGAAATTTGATATGTCTTTTAGTCTGATTTCTTCACTTATAGATGAGGAAAAAAAGCTTGAGTAGTTATGTGATGCCACAGGTTAATATTGTCAGAGGTTGTATTTATTCATGGATTCCATCTCCCAATCTGAACTCTTCCCACTGCAAATATTGGTTCAATTGAATGGGAAGGACCTGTATCTTCTTTCTTTCATATCAAAGGATGCCAGATTTGTAAGTTAGCCATGGTTAAAACAAAAAAATGCAGCAGGAATTGTTTTAAAACTACTTTTGTATAAGATTGCAAGTGGTAGCATCAGTTAAAGGCAGAACATAGAAAAGTTTAGACATATTGATTCAGTAATAAAAAGATATGCAGTAACAGAGTTGACTAACAAAAACATCTGTTTTTTACATCTTTTGGGGAAGAGAAAACAACTAATTAGTTTGGGACTAATTCAAATAGATGTCATTTAAATTACTTTTACTTCTGTTTACAAAAATAATGCAATTAATTGAAGGAAGTAAAATAGAGAAGATAGGTTTAAAACAGATGCCTAGCAATAAACATTCACACTATTAAAAACTATATATAGATCTGCCTGCTAGATAAATTTATGCAGAAATAAATGTTGGGTCATTCTGAAGAAAAATGAGCCCTGATTGAAGTGCATAGATTTAGCCAAAGGTTTCAATTTTAATCAACAGGGAACATCATTTGGTCAAGCTAGGAAGAATGGTGTGGTTTGTTATTTGGAAATGAGAGGTTGGCGGTGAAGGGAATGGATTGGGTTAACAAGTCTACTCCAGAAAAATATATGAGTCTTTATTTTACCCTTTAATTTGTTTGCTGCCATTTTAAAATTTTTTTCCATTCTTACTCTGTCCTTTAGGCTGTGAATGAATATATATGTAATTATTTATTCACACACACATATGCACATATATACACACATACATACACACACACACCTGTCCTGAGAGAGCTAAATGATAATAAGTACTACGTGTAATTTAGTAAAATTTTAATTAAAGTTAACCAATCCTTTGCCAGATTTTCTTTGAATAACGAAAAGAGAGTGGTTGGGAGGTTAATCTGAGATGGCAGCAACTAATTCCAACCAAAGCATAAGGGGAATTTTATTTGAATTGGTAGCATACTCATGATAGAAGCAAAGTGATACAAATTACATTAGCTGTCAGATTTTGGAGGCATTTTCTTAGTAACACATAGCTTTTCATTAATAACCCATAAAGAATAAATGTTAGAGGAATAATATTATTCTATAACTCAGTAGTAGCTTTTCTTTCCTGGAGACTTTTAAGTGCTCCTTAAATACTTGTCCATCCATTCATTAAAAAAATTTCCTGCCCTTCTACTATGCAGTAAACATGGGGCAAATGATGGATATGATGAACACAGTCTCTTCACTGATTTTTCTGGTGATCTTTTAAGGGATATAAATTTATGATTTACAATTCAATGTGACTTGGGGTGTGGGATGAGAACTTTTAGTATGCTGTATGAACACATGTAGAACTAGCTATTCTAGTCTGGTGTGGGAGGGGACAGGTAAAAGGAAGAGTATGTGGTTGCAATTTGCAGAAGATAAAGAGTTGGTAGAGTCAGATTAAAATTACCTAATGAACTATGCTAAGAAGGTTGAAATTTATTCCATGGACAGTTGAAAACCATCACATGGTTTTAATGGGGAAAGGTGTGAGTGAGCCTGTTTGTATTTACGAAAATCATTGTCTAAATTGATTTGCCAATTAGGATTCTTTTCAGGCAAGATTTATTCCCCCTAATTCTTGACATAGTTCTGTCAATAAAGGCTTATCAGATACTTCAATAAAGAAAGGAAAAATGTGGTCTTCATTTCTCTAGGGCAATTATCTATGTAGTATACTGCTTCTACTTGTTCTTAAACTACTTGTTCTTGACCTGCTTGTGATATGTTTTATTAAGGTATATTATTAAATTAGTTATGTATAATAAAGAAAATAAACGTAATTATTCCACTATTCTTCAACAGAGATACTTACTGTAAATATTTTCAGTTTCCTTTAAATCTATCTTGTTCTTATGATTGTAAGAGACTTATAGGCATATATAAAATATTTTATAAATATATAAAATATTTTAGCAGATTCCACAGAGTAGAATCTTGTATTCTTCAATTTTTCATGAAAAATAAATTGCAAAATGTTCTATATGACAAACATTTCTACTTAACACTATGGTTAATGATCAGGCCATATTCTGTGGCAAATACATATCCAAGGAACAAATACACATTGACTTATACTTTATTCTAGTAGTTTTATGATTTTAAAAAAACTGTTGAGTCTTTAATCCATCTGGACTTTATTCTGGTGTATCATGTGACTTGGAGAACTAAATTGATTATTTTCATCACAACTCTTCATTTCCCCATTAACATTTACTAAACAACAAATTTTCTTTATTGGTTTGGTGCTTTGTTTGTTGTATATTAATGTTGAATTTAAAAAGGGTTAATTTCTAGGTTATTTCTTGTTTTCATGGTTTACATGCTTGCATGCTCTACAACTATTGTTATTACACAGCTTGTTTCATTAGGTGTGAGAATACAAATCTTCTCTCATTACTCCTTATAAAATTTTCTTGACTATTTATGTTTGTTAATATTTCCAGATGAACTTTCCTATAATTTCATTAAAGTAATTTTCCATCTTCAGTCCCGTTAGAGAGACATTTCTCACCAACCATTTAAGTTTTTACAAATAATTTGTTCCCGTTAAGTAACCAGGTATATATTTTCTCCACTTATTTAGGCATTCTATATGCATTTCTGTAAAGATATACAGTTTCCTTTTTATTTAAAAGCCCATTCCAAGCTAGATGTTTTATGATTTTCTGTTCTTTGGTTGCTATTGCTCATGGTTCCTGACTTAGTTTGCCACAGGACTTCTGATGCAAAGTACCAGAAATGAGTTGGCTTTTATAATAGGGATTTTATTTGGGGTAAAATCTTACAGTTCAGAGGCCATGAAATGTCCAAATCAAGGCCCCATCTGAGATGCTTTCTCACCAAAGTCAGCTACTGGGATCCTGGTGTCCTGCAAGGCGGCCATCAGGCATAAGGCAGGGTCTTCTCGGTCTGAGATGCTCCTTGGGCCCAGCCCCTGGAGACCCTCTTTCCTTGCCTCTGTGCTCTGCTGATTCCAGACTCAGGGACCTCTCTCAGTCTCTCGCAGCTTCTCTGCCTTTCCTCAGCTGAGAGCAAATCTGGAGTCCTCACTCTCTTTGCTTTCTCCTTTCTCTTACAAGGCGGGACCAAAATGCAGCTTCCTTTCTCTGTATGTCTCTCTTTGTGTCTCGGTTTATATAAAGCTCCAGTAAGTGGGTGGGGACCCAACTTGAGTCATGTCTCACTGATGAAATCCAATCAAAAGGGTCCCACACCCAAAAGAATGGATTAGTTCAAGAACATAATCTTTTTCTTTTTGGGATTCATAAAATAACTTCAAACTGTCCCAGTTCCCTTCTCCATTAAATAAGCCATTGCTTTATACTTGAAAACAGGCAGACATTTAGCAAACTTGTTTGATACACTTTTTTTTCAGTTAGTTCTCTTCTGTTTCTTTTGAGTTAATGTTTTCTTGAAATTTACTGAATTGTTAATAATAATAGATTATTTCTGGTTAATAACTTGCCTAGTTAAGGACCTTCCAGGATTAAATTATAACTGATATTGGAAACATTGTTATACTCCCATATTTATTAGGGAATTTCTAATATATTATTATCAAATAAAAGATTGATTTGTAACAATTATTCTCTTTGAAAGTTATTCCCCCCTCACTCTGAGATGGCTCCCTTATCTGTCTGCTCATTGTCTACTTGCTGTGTCTGCTTATTGTCCCTGCTCATTTGCATCTTCTCATTGTCTTTGCTCATTGTACCAGCTTGTTATCTGCTTGTTGTGTCCACTTGTCTTCTTTAGGAGGCACTGAGAACTGAACCCAGGACTTCTCATGTGGGAGGCAGATGCCCAACCACCTGAGCAACATCTGCTGTCTGCTTGTTGTGTCAGCTCATTGTGTCAGCTCATTGTGTCTGTTCTTCTTCTTTAGGAGGCACCAGGAACCGAACCCAGGACCTCCCGTGTGGGAGGCAGGTTTCCAACTACTTGAGCCACATCCACTCCCTGAAAGTTATTTTTTAAAAATAATTAATGGGTATTGAATTTTATCAAAACATCTATATTAGGCTCATATGGTTTTTTTCTTCTTTTTCTTGTTTATAGATTTTTATCTATAATATGCTTCTGATATCTAATGCTAAAACACTAGTGAATTACTAGAATATTCTGAAATAACTGTGATTAATTATTTTACCACATGGCTAAGTTCTATCCATTTGCTAATATTTTGCTTAGCATCACATCATTGGTTCAATCTGTGGTTTTACTATTTTATGCTCTTTGTATCAAAATTATATTGTATTGTCTTGATACTATTGGTTAGATAAAATGATTGCCTAACAGCATGTTTTTAAATACCATATAAATATCTCACAGTTGAATGAATGTTCCTTGAATGGTTTATGTAGCATTGGAATTAACATTTCTTAATGTGGTCATTACTTCTATAATGTGGCATATGTGTTCCTAAATCACCCACTAGTCAAAATCATAGAATAAAAATGGCAAAGTTTATGGGAAAAATGGGTTTGGGGGCATAACTGTTAAAAATGTTGTCAATGACACATATTAAAAGAAAAAAATAGGTACCTAAATATAAGATAGGTAATACTAGATAGTATAGTTTTACATTTGTTAAATGGTTAAAATATATATATAGGCACTACAATAACTTCTGAGTTATTGTGGATTGGTTAAAGGAGCGTTAACTGAAATCAGAGGGAAAGTCGTAACAACATATATGAATAGGTGTGGCTCATAAGTCACCCCAGGAACTGAGGTGGCTGGTAGATGTTTGAATTGGGTGCTTATGTGTGTTTTGTATATTCCCATAAGGCTCAGTTCAACTGAGTCTAAGTTTCTTCCTTCACATAGTGTTTATCACAGATGAAATCACACATGAGTGAACACAAAATTTGTATTATGCTAAATTTATGCTTTAATATACCAATTGCATTGGAACAAATTCACTGTGTAAAACTAACAATATTGCAGAACTGTTTGTATTTGAAGGAGCTCAAATACCTAGTCTGGGAACTGCTTTGGGAAGTAATTCTTTGGTAAGTTCTATTTCTTTTTCTATTTTTAATCTGTTTATGTTTTCTTCTTCTGGACCCATTTTTGGTCATCCCTTTGATTTTTATCTGCATTCAGAGTGTAGTTCTGCTTCCAGGGTCTGATTTTTAGTCTTTGCCTCTGGCCTAATGCCTAACTCATATTGTTGTATATGAGCCAATTGAGAAAAATATGAAGGAGCCAATAGTTCCCAAAGGAAATTTTTATACCACCTTCTACCGCATTTTTCTGCTGTGCCTGAAGTCATCTCTCCTTTGGAGCAGTTTATTGCCAAAATAGTGCAGTATAGAATTTGTACAGGTAATGTTTTCTGTGAAGCATGACCATGACATTCAATAAAATGATTCTTCTCCTATTGCCTTAAAATTGTGATGTAATATGAAGAATATTTTTAGAAATGTTTTCAAGGAAACAAAAAAAATTAGCATCATTTGTCTACTAAATGTTTCAATAGTGATATGTAAATATGAGTTGTTTTTACAGCTTAAATAAAATCTAATATACCACAAATTTACATTTGCATAGTGAAAAACCATAGCACCCATTTATTCAAAATCATGTTAGAATTTTAATCACATTTGTTTTCAAAAGCGGAAAATATCTTTCAAATACAACCACAATTTCAGGACTGGGTAAATACCGAGAAATACAAAATAAATAGAGATACTTTCACCAAAGAGGATTTCTTTCCAAAAATAAAGCCCAGGAAATAGATTTGGGGCAGACTACACAGCTGAATGATGTTTTCTGTGTATTTCTTATTCCAATTTCAACTTTGACTAATGTAGAGCATTATCTGCTTCTCATGTGAGTATATGTGGTAATCATAAGAATCACTACTAATTTATTATTTATCTAATAACTAATATGCTATAGCTTTAATTATATTATATTTATATTAAACTTATATAATCTATGAATTTATATTAGGAAACAGTCTTATTCATGTCAAACCCTTCAATATATCCATACAATAGCTCTTTAGGACCAGTATCAGCTGGGTGTCTAAAATGAGTATATCAATTTGCCTACCCGAGGTAACTTGCAGGAAGTATATAAGGCCTCTGCTGTAAGGTTTTGCTTTAGAAAACAGAGCCCACTTTGCTTATTCTGCCATGAAATGTGGGGTTGCAGAGCAGTTTTTAAAAGGGCAGAAAATTAACAGATTTTCAAGGAAAGAACAAATTAGTAAAAACCTAGGCCAGTTTAATCCTCACTTAAAACCCCATTGTCCAAATTTAAGAATTCCAAAGGAACAAAAACAAAAGCAATGTACCACAGCTATCTCTTGAATGCAATAACAGGGATTCACAGTACACATCAGTGGATTTCCTCTGGAAGTTTTCACATGGTTTTTTGGTTTCTATACCATGCTGTCTCCTTCATATTTGATCTGTAAAGATAGTCATGCCTTTTGGGCAGTTCTTCATTTTGGCCAATGTGAAACCAAGAAAAGTTATACAGTAACTAAAATAGATAATTTTTCCTAAGTGTGGTGAATTTAAGTCATTGAATTTGTGATGTTTTCAACTTTTCAAAAATCTCTTAGATAATAGAGCAAAATTTTAGAAGTATTTCAGCCTTTTACATCTGGCCATGAGTGATAAAATCTATTCTCAAATAGTATCTTGTAATATTCTAGAGAAAGGAAATTATAAGCTTTCTAGTGAATTAGAAAGACGTCCCATAGAGTGTTATAATATCTTCAGGCCTAGGGAAGGAGGGAGAGGGAGTAGGAAGAGAGAGAGAGAAAGGAGAAGAGGAAGAGGAGAAGAGAAGGAGAAATATTGAGCCACAAAAGTTTGCTTGCCCCTGCAGGCAAAGTGCATTTACTAATGAGATCTCAAGAATTGAATAGTTTCCAAAGGTACCAATATATGGTGCACACATCTAATTACTTCAAGGTCATTCTAACTTATGGGTGTGCTGGACCTGAATCCACTTCTTAAATTCTACTTTTCTACAGTTTATAAACATAAGTTATCTATGGCATGTTTACATCCTTTGTGTGGGCTGGAATTGTGAAACTGGATGATAAGAGCAGTTTGTGGAATACTGTCACAAAATAATCTTTTCCATAATATTATTAATGGGTCTTCAAACTGGTTCCCAGGCATAGTAAAATAATGAAGCAGGGGAAGAATGAAATTGCTTTGCTTTCTTTTCAAAGTGTGGCAATTAGTATGTGTGTTAATCAATAGAATTGTGTTTTCACTCAAAAGGTAGCAGTTAGTATAATAGTGCATCACATTAATGCCCAACTAAATGAAAGGATGTAGACACTTCTGTAAGAAAAAGCCCACAGAGGGTCAAATGTACTCTCCTAACTCTAGAGATTCTAATTTTAGATCATGGGTACGAAGTATGCTTGGCAAAGACTTTCTAATGGGGATAGAGCAGAAAGGACCATGGAGATTATTAACTGAGACAAAGGTAAATGGTTGTTTTGTTTGTTTTACATATACCACATTCCATTATTTCATATTTTACAACTACTGATTAATTTCTAGTTATTTGTATGTGTTTTAATTCAAACATTGAGACTCCTTTAATTAGTATCATGGCTGTGGGCAATTCATTTTAACTTTTAAAGCCTTCATTGTTTCATATGTAAAATGAAGATTAAAATACCTGCCCTGAGTACCCTAAAAGACTGTGTATGTGAAAAGAAATAATGTGATAGAAGAATTTTATAAGCTGAAAGTCATGTCACATGGTAGGCAATAGTATTATATGTCCAGGGAAACCTGAAAGGATTTAGGCATAACACAGAATTTTGGTTTGTATCAAAACATGATTTATGGAATGAGGCATGTCTCCATTTGAAACTGCCTCTCAGTTTCTGGTTTGACTTAACAGTCACCCATTACGTGGTTCTCTGCATAATAGCCAGATTGAGTAGATAAAATCCAAATTTCTTGCCATGACCCACAAGCCCTAAACACATCTCTTCATACCTATTTCCTGTCTGCCTCCTTTTTAAAGAACTACATATGAGCCACACTGGCCCTCTGGTTGTTTGCAATAAGTTCATTGCCACCTCAGGAAGGACATTTTACTGGAGATCCCCTTATCTTCATTTACATCTCTAATGAAATGCCAGCTTTTAGGAGAGATCTTTCTTTGCCATTCAATAGAAATTCCCCTCCCCCATCCTTCATTACTCTATTCTCTTACTCTCCTTTATCTTTCTCATAGCACTGATAATTACCTGACTTCACACACATTTCTCTGTTTCTATTTATTTACTGCTTTTGTTTTGTGTTGGAGTTCCTTTGGTCTCTCTCTCACAGGAAGGGACTCTTTAGAAGATAGTTAATAATCTTGTTCATGGAAGCTTAGCCGGAACAGTGCACAGCACATGAACAATAAGCATTGGGAGAATGAAAGAAAGCAACAAAGAAAGGAGAGGGTCAAAAAGGAGAAAGGAGGAGAGAGAGGGAGGCTAGATGGAGGCAGAGAAGGAGAAAAGAAGGAAGAAGAAAAGTGGATGGATATATTCTGGCTATAAAAGTTGGTCATTGGCTGCTAATGTTTCCCAGTAGGCCCAAATATTGTTTCAATATTTGGAGCTATTTTTCAGAGCTCTTAAAGCTTAAAATTGTGAAAAGACTTTTGGGACTACCTTCTACATCTACATATCTACATCTATATCGGTATCTATGTCTATGTCTAGTCTACGTCTAACGTTTTCTAAATCGATATCTCTAAAACATTCAATACTGATGAGCATGCCCTCCTTAAAATTGCATCACATCTTTATTACCTTTTCCAATATTCTTCCTGATTTGGTAGTTCTCTGGACAACTCATAACTGTTGGTAATCCCCATGCATTTCTCCTCCATTCTCTCTATAGCTATATCATCTATTTCTTTTCTTTCATTTTCTTTCTTTATTTCTTTCTTTCTTTATTTCTTTCTTTATTTCTTTCCACCTATTCATGAATCTAAGTGGAAATTGATTCATATATCTAAATGGATATATATATATATATACACACAGATATAATTATATATGCTCATATAGATGTGTGTCTGTACAATTATATATATATACATATATATATATATATATAATTTTATAATTCTTGTCTCTCAGTATGTAGTTGATACTTTTCAGTTCACTACATTAAATCTAGTTAGGTATAAAGCTGTTGTATATTTTCATTGTGCAATATTGCAACAGAAAGTTGAAGTGTAGTGGGCATCTTGCCTTTAGTAGCAGTTAAAAATATGTGATTTTTAGTGTTGATCTTCCTGCTCATCTACTTATCTTTCAGCAAGACAAGCAGACAGTATTATTATAACTGACCACAAAAGCTATGATATTTATGATAAAGTGATATTAATGATAAAAAGATTTATTCTATATATTTATTTCTCCCCTAAAATGCACCTTAATGAAACAATTAATGGTGTTCCACTTCTGTTAAAGTTACTAGATCTATTCCATTGCAAACATATTTTCGTGGTGAATTAGCAACTTGATCTAATAGACTATAAACATTGCTACTAAAGTTTGAAATAATTAGCCTGGAGATCACATTGATAATTACTGTCATCCCATGATCCTATACTGTGCTTCTCTAGAGACATAGATACCATTTCTAGGGCCCAAACTACAGACTCATCTACTGTAGTCTATTGCAGTATATACTAAAATGTTATGATATATCCTCATTCACTGATGCTGAGAGTTGGTTTGGAGTTGAAAGAATTAGTTCCTATTCTGTAATAAGCCTTTGGTTTCAATTATAGGCAAATTTGGAGTCCTGTATCCTTACTGCATAAAAGTAGGTACTTCTGAATATTTGTCCCACTTTTAATGCAGCATATATTAACAAATATCTTGGTTTATGTGCTGTGCCTCCCCCTACCCCCCCCCCCACCTTAATATTCCTTTGAATTGCTCCACTAGAGAAACTATCACCTTTTTTTCTGGACACCTTACCAATATTATGTGTGTTAATCAACTCCAAAATTGTAGAACAAATGAAAATCAGTCTTGAATCTTGTTAGCTCTCTATTATATACTATCTTTTTGATTCCTCAGTTATCTAGAAGATTTAGAGAAAAACAACTTTTGGTAAGTTAAATAACATAGCTTTTCCTAGTTTTATTGGTTCAAAGTAATAGTATTATATAAATGAACTATTTATATTCTATATAATTTTTTATATAAATTGCACATTTCTTTAAAGTATCTCATTTTATTGAATGTTATGATGTCATTGATTCTCCAGTGACTTTTTAGGAGGAATGTTTTCTTTGTATGTCTCCCAACACTGGTAATGGGTTTTTACTTTTAAACTTTTTAATTTACTGAGAAGAATTTTATGATCCAAATATTTTCTACTGGGGTTCATTTTGAGGCAAGGTAGAACAATATTATTCTACATATGAAGACATGAAAAAAGTATTTTTCTTCAGATCTTAGGCTTTAGTCTAAATTTAATATTCCTTTTTCCACAAAAATATTGCTAGAGTAAGTCCATAGAATTATAATACAGAAACATGGATAAATAGCAGAAGTATCATTCTTTACCTGAAACTCCATACTGATATAAAAGAGAATATGCCATTTTGATAGTCTTTCTATTCCTCTTCAAATATTATGGTGTGCACTCTCTGCTTTATATCTGACTTTTATTTGAGGATAACATTTCCATTTGAGAGCAAAGACAATGAGGTCCAGCTAGACTAGAGCAAATTTATATGTTCATGGATTTTATCAGCATCTCAAAGAGTATCATGACTCCACAAAACGTGAAAGCCACTACTCTTTAGATGGAAAAAACTTCACATATGATTTAAGGGTTTATTTACTTACAGAGCCCATTTATATTTAGATAAATTTTTATTTTTGGCACATGAAAATTTCCCATGTTCAGTCGTCCATATTAAAACTGAAGAATACAACATCATAAATATAACTCACTATCTGAAGGATATGTTTAGATTTTAACTTTATTTTTCTTGCATAGTGGAAAGAAGATTGCATATAGCCTTCAGTTTATAATCCTATTGTCACATTAAACAGCTGTTGATTATTAAGAGCTTGTTAACACCTTCAAAAATAGCAGGGTCACCATGAGAGAGTTTATGTACTTTCTAAGTTCATCAGTTGTGGGGGTCTTTGTCTAGAATGCTTGAAAATAATATAGTAAAACATGAATTATCAACAAGATGATGATATTAACTAGATTTTAATTTAAAACTCCTTAGTATAAAATAATAAGAAAGCTGGTACCCATTGAGACCAGGCCTCTCTTCTGAGGGGGATTAATTTTAATTAACTTATGTATATTTTTATTCCACTTACCTGTGTTACAAATGCTTATTGATTCCTCTTTCCTGTGATCTCAGGAGGAAGCAACTCTTGTTGTCCTGCCTTGATAAGGTACCTGTACCAAGTACTGTACAGTTTTCTGGAAGACCCTGTTCCCATGATTATAACCAAGACCTCTATCACAGCTCTCTCATCTTTCTTCAGATTATAAAATGCTCTCTTCTATCATAAAAATTTACATTTATCTCTGATCCTGTATTTTTTACAGTTCTCATGCAATCTATTTCCATTTTATCACAGATGAGCTTCTTGAAGAGGTAATTTATTATCTCAATTCACTCCTTAAATCAGTGTCATCTGTTTTTAGTTACAAACATTCCATTTTTTTTTCTTTTTCTGCTAACATCACAAATTCTCTCTTAATTCACAAGTGTAATGGGCACTCACAAATTTTTTTTTTTACAAATTGACATTTCTAAAACATTCGGTACTAATGTACATGGCTTTCTTAAAATTGCATCACATCTCTCTCACCTTTCCCAATATTCTTCCTGATTTGGTAGTTCTCTGGATATGTCTCTGTTGTTAATCACCATGCATTCCTCCTCCATTCTCTTTTTATACATCTCTCTTAGGTTAACTTCAAATAACTTTCAACTTCCAAATACATGCTTATTGCTCTGAAATATTATTCTTCAGGCCATACTTCTGCATTTCTAGACCATGTTTCCAGCTTCTTTCTTGTATCTCCTCCTCCATGTCTCATAAGCATCTTAGAACTTTAATTTATCTTGGGACCCTACCTTGAAGCTTCTTCAATAGACCTTTACTGGATAAGTGCATAGTTCTTTACAAAGCTTTCCAATCCAATAACTTGGGAATCAACCAGAGCACACTCATTAATTTACTTTTTTCAAGTACAAAGGAGGTGCCTGATAAATTTTGTTGAATAAAAGAATATGTGGTTGATAATTTTGCAAAACCTTGTTTTTCATCTGCTTTATATCTTCTCTCTAAATGATGGCCAGGAAGTGGGTTGTAGCCAGATGGGTAAAGCTTGATAAAACCAGCCCAGGGAGGGGGAAGTTGATGACGTGGTGAAGATGGATAGATTTTCTAACCTATTAACAGCCCAGCTCAAAACATGACAGTGATTAGTATTCTAGCAATGCTATCAATGTATTAATGGGTGCAGTATACTCTATATCAGGGTAAAACTTTTCTGTAAAGGGCCAGATAGTAAATATTTTTTATTCTGTGTGCCAATAGGCACAACTGAGGATATTATATATATTCTTATAAAATAATTTAAGATGAAATCGTATAAAATATACAAAAAGAATTTTTTCTAGCTTACAAGCCATATAAAGACAAGCAGGAACCAGACTTGACCCATAGACCATTGTTTTCCAGCCCATGCTCTGTAACATATCTTAAATGAGAGCATCAAATGCATGGTGAAATAAGCATGACAAAAAAAATTTTTTTTAAATCAATCCCAAGTCATATACTGTAATATACATATATATATATATAAAGTGTGTATGTGCTTTCCTTGTGATCAGAATTTTTTCTTTGTGCATAGTAATCTTAATATCTAGGACTTAGTTTTTATTCTCCTCTGTGTTATAATTTTTTGGTAGGTGTAATTGGTAAAGGACTAAGTAAATTATAAAATTGCATTTTTACTGCAATCACATGTGAGTAAGTCACCATTAGATGAAGATAAATTAATTATAGTATTTCATGTTGTGAAGAAAGAAGGTAGTCTTAATCTATTTGGTAGATGCTAGAAAAAATGGTCACATTTGCATTTATCTCTTGATCACCTTATTATGATATGTGTCATTCAGAAGAACTGTTTATAAATCATCTGTGTTAGTTTATTTTTAGTTGTAAGGAACCCAGACATGCTTAATTTACTTCAGTTAGTGGGGCTCTATTGTAAGGACATCTTGAAGAATAAGCGAGACAGGACATTATCTCAGCAGCAGTGTATGCAGAACTCAGGAAGAGAAGGAACTTTAAAAATCATTGTTGAAGGTAAATAAATAGCTCTGGCAGTCTGTCAATAGCTCTGATGAGTCAGTGGGAATTTGGGTTCTAGCACCCTTCATTTTTGTGTCTCCAGTTGTCCTGGCTGCTTCTTCCTACTCTGCCTTCTTCTTTCTCTTATCTGATTAGTGGCATGACTTCCTCTACTCAAGGATTTTGCTTAACTTCTTTCTCATGGAGAGAGAGTCTGGTTTGAGTGTTTGACCCATTCTCTCCCCTCCAGATCATGTGTGTTGGACTGGTTTTCCTTTCTTAGGCAGTTAAAATCAAAGTTTACAACCTGAAGCAACTCTTATTTAAATCAGATGGAATTATAACTCTAAAATAAAAAGACACATTATGACTTGAATATTATTCCCTTCAGATGAAAATAAGATCTGGATTGTGTGTTTAACATTCATAGATTCCCTTAGAATTTCTTCTTGTATCACTATTTAGTTGTTGCATGTCTGTCATTTGATCAGCTAGAAAAAGTAGAAACCAAATATATAATTCATGACCCTGTGAGTTCAGCTAGTTTCTTTGTTTCCATTACACTGTTTTTAGTGACCACTCAAAGTGGCATTTGGCTGCTTAATAGTTGGGCATTCCAAGCATATGCCTAGTTAGTCCCTTAATCACTGATACACAAAGGGAAGATGGTTAGACTCAAGGCAGCAGTGAAGAAAAGGCTGGATTCAACCAGTACAGCACTGGTTGAAATTCAGTTGGTGGAGGAGAAAGTAAAAATTTCTTACATTATCCAAAGAGCAGAAAGGCCTAAAACAATGTTGCATATTCTCAAATTTCGGGGTGACAAGCATTGCAGCAGAAATGAAGAAATTATGAGATTAAAGAAACAGGGACAATACATATCATGGCAAAAGGAGAGGGCCACACCATTAAGCTTAAACTTATTGATACCTTGCAAGATTTTTAGTCCGCAGTTGCCAAGTCATTTGATCTTTTCAATTAAAGGTAGAAGTTCAGACATTTTTATTACAAAATCTCCTTGATTTTAAAATGTTGGCAAGTGATTGAATTGCAGCATGGATGAAACCAAAGCTCCATCCTTTCCTGTTTAGACTCCAAATGAGAGCCTATTCCTTTTTAACAAATTTTATCATCAAAGACAAATGTAGAGAAACACGTGCCATTCTAGGCATTTAAAATGATTCTTGAACATTTGGGGTTATGTATATATCTTTGGGATTCATTTCATGCATAATCTTCTGGATACTAAATTTTGCTAATGATTGCTAATCCTTTCTGTAAGTCTCAACTTCAATTTATTGAGAAAAGATTCAATTGTTTGATATAACTTCATATTGATTGAAGCATTTTATTTATCAATGTTTCATTATTTATTTTTTTCACCAGCTCTTGTCAATGGTCTGATGGCAATCTCTAGTCCAGCATTTATAGTAAGGGGAGCAGGTCATGACAAATCAGCATGTACTTATTCCCCTGGTGTTATGGATATAGAAAATAAATAGACTTTCTGCAATATTTCAATTCACTGATAAATGCAAGTAAGATATGCTTTAAAGGAGCCTTGTCTACATATTTATAATCTTTACTCACTGAGTTACTGAAGAGAGAAAAATTAAATTAAAAAATCTTTACTTTTGATTGTCTTATGACAAGAGTGTTCACCATCAGAAATTCATCCAAATATGGAACATATAGTAAATAGGTGAGATGTGTATAGAGAGCAGAATGCTTCAAAAATATAATTTATAATTAAAACATATCATTCTCAGTTCTATTTGTTGTTGAATTAAGTTCCAAATCATTTAACAACATAGTCCTGTTGGTTTTGTTAAATGCACATTGAAACCAACCAATCCATATTCCTAGAAATCTTAAGTATTTCCTAATCACAGATGAGCCTATTTGCTATTTTACCTCTAAAATGAGTCTTACATCAGTGTATGCCATGGTAATAAAATTTAGAAAAAATATAATAAACTGTAGGTATATTTATATGTTGAGACATTTTCTTATTGCAAAAATTATTTTGAAAAGATGTGACCAAATCAATTAGATAAAACATCACTTCAAATTTATGCCTCATTTTCCCAATCTGTGAAATTAAGAGACTGGACTATATGAATTATAAGAGCGATCTTAACTCTAAGGACAAAGGAAAGAAGAAAGGAAGAAAAGAAGGAAGAGAGAAGGAGAGGAAGAAAAGAAAAGAAAGAAAAGAAAAGAGAAAGGAAATGAGGTTTTCTTTTCCTAGATGTCAAAGATGTGGATGTTCTTTACCTAGATGTTGTATTTGCTGGTTAGAAAGATAATATTATGGAAAACTAGAATTCGACATTCATATGAATACTAGTATTCTTTAATATAGGTTTTTTTTTTTTCCTTACAACCTTTCTGCTAAGGGAACAAAGGGTATAGAGCATATATACAAAGAAGTTACAGCCTGCTTCCCCCTTCATTTTATATTAATGAGCATTTATTCAGAATCTTCTTTTTATAGAGAAAACTATCCACAAACCTCAGCATATACCTCAGAAGATTCAGGTGTCAGGACAAGGACATGTCACTGGCAAAATAAAATATTCTAACTGTAACCACTATTTCTCTTTGTTATTAACAAGGGGATCTCCTGAAATACATATAACCAAACACATAGCTTAGGCATTAGGAAGTCTTGTGAGGATATGAGGGACTAATAGAGAGTTTATTCTGCTTTGAAGATGCTTGTAACTCAGGAAACCCATGAAGAAAATGTGACTCTGGAGATACAAGCATATACATTTTCATTACAATTAGCCAGACTGGAAAATCTCTGACTTTTAAAGAATGGTGACCCTCAATTTCTCTAGAGAGTTTCTACAAATGTCTGCCACACACATGGTATCCCATGGAGAGTTTGTGCTCTGCTGGGTGTAATCCTTAATGAGAGACTCATAGTTTCTCTCCCAGTGCCACCTGCTGATGACTAAATAATATATAACCCTAAATCTAGACTGTGTATTTGCCACTAAGTTTATAGGACAAACATTTATCAGAGGAAGGAGAAAGAAGAAGGATTGGATAGCATGATTTATTTTTGACTTATGTGATGCAGTGGTGATTGATATATGTGTAGCAGATGGCTTTTGATATAAAATACAATTTAAATCTAAGAGATCTATTAAACAAAGAGTCATGATTGGCATTAAATACAGTGATTCCCTTCAGGGATGTGAAGTTATATTTATAGAGTAGAATGGACCACTTCTGAATGTTTGTTGTAAACATCTGAACAATTATTAAGGTGTTTTGCCCAATTTTCATCTGTTGCTCTGCTGCACAAAGCTACAGTACTTTTTTCCCTCAAGTGATAAATTAGTTCAAGATAAATATGATCTCTGTTGTATAATTACATGCCTCAATTCATGAAATGCCCTTAACAACTTGATTTTAGAAAGTCCAAGCCATTCACACAATAGGGCAGGTTAAAGCCATGGGAAACTCAATAGCATCCTGAGTGATGACAGCCTTCACCAGCAGTTATTACCGTCAAGGGTATTGAGGTCTAGCCACCAGAAATTCATTTCCCCAAATGTAACAGAGACCACTTAACACTTGGCCAGATACACTGGATAAATGGATAAGTAAGTCATATTGTAATTTACAATATTGAAAAATCAGTTTTATATTAAAATACATTTGTAAATGTATTTCATTTTTTCCTTCCATCTGTATTAGTTACTGAAGAGCTGATATCAACTGTACTGATTTTTCTTGCAATTATACAAATACCAATATAAGAATAAAATAAAACCCCAGGAAAAATAATTAGGTCCATGCTTTCTTTGTAATTTACCACGAAAAGTCCATCTTATTTATGAGATCTTTTGCTTCTATGATTCAGACAGTAGAGAATGGTGAGAGAGAATGTTTTCTGGAATTAATATTTATATCTTAAAAGATGAAACATTTAATATGTTTCCACATGAAAATCACCTGGTAAGCTTTTAAAACTACAGACTTGGAAACCTCATCTGCAGGTATTCTACTTCAATGGGTCTGGCTGAAGTGAAACCCAAGAAACCGACCTGTAACCTCCCTTCCCCTACCTTGATTCTAATGAAAATGCTCCTGCAGAAAAAAAAGTAAAATAAAAACATAAAAAGCTTGGAAAACACTGGAAGCAAGAAACATTTGAATTGATCAAATAACTCAATAATTCATTTATTCTTCTAGCCATTAATTTAATAGACGCCTATTATATACCTGTTAATAGTAGCTCAGAATAGATTCTTTATTCATATAATGTTTTTGATGGAAGAGATCATAGGATGCAACCTTAATCTTAGGCTAAATGAAAACCCAGTGGTGGGGCAGACTTGCCTAAAACAATATTAGTTATTCCCGCACCCCAAATTGCTAATTTCTGGTTTTACTTCACATTTCTTGGGTATACAACATAAACTCTCTTCCTGTTGTTATGCATATTAAGATTCAGACTATTAAAGTAAAAGGGTCAATAGGCCTTGAAAGAAATTTGTTTAATTTCGGCCTTAGGTATATTTCCCTTTACTCTTTGGGATAACAAAGCCTCCTTTACCAAGGAAAACAAACAAGAAACATCAGGGATTTGCATGGTAAGGGGCTCATGTTTTCAGTGTTCTGCATAAAAATAAACCTAAATTTTCAGATCCCCTTATTTTTTGTTCATTTTTTCTAAGTTGAAAGGGATGAGGGCATAGACCTCATGTACAGACTGGAAGATTTAATGGGATTTTTTTTAATGAAGGGAGAGAGATCCTGAAAACAGAACCTGAGCTATGTTTTTTTAAAGCATGCAAACAAAAGAGATGCAAAAACCAAAATACAAACCAATGAAAATCTACTAAATTTTGTACCATTTCCTACAATAGAAAGGGGAAAAAAAGACAAATTACATTAATTTTGTATTTAATAAAATCTTACTTAATAATTTCAATCACATAAATATATACAAATACTCATATACCATTTTAAATGATACTAAAGAGTTTCTTCTTACCTGTGACATTCATATGACTATTTTGCCACATGATCAAGGGGCCACCTCTGTTAGGAAGGTGTGCCTTCTATTGTTCTTATTTTAAGGATTTTCTCTTTTCAAGCTGGCTGGCTTTTTTTTTTAATAGAAAATTTCACACATTATTCCTTGTCAGAGCATTAGGACAAAAAAAAAAAAAAAATGTATGCAGAGACATGGGACCATCCAATCTATTGTGTTTACCTAGAATGTAAAACACAGGTGGGAGCTAATTGAACCCATGCTGAGTAATTAACAATGAAAATGAGCTTGGCCATTTTATTTTGTACTGGGAAATTTAAACAAATAATATTGTTGGGTAAACATTGATACTGTATTTGTGCATTCATTAAAGTATAAAAGCCTCTCATTTTAATTCTAAGGATGTGGATTAGAAGGAGGAAAGGATTAGCTGGAAATACACTGCAGAATAAATGTATTCACGGACTAGATAAGTTCTCTTTAAGTAGATCCAGATTTACAAAGGAATCCCCATATCCTCATAGTTGCTTCTAAGAGGATTTACCATTTTGAAATGAGAGAACCAATCCCTGACTCAACATAATTAGAAATAACACCAGCTAGTAATTTCTTAATAAACAGAGTTATTTCATGGCATAATTTACTCATGTTAACTTGTCAATTGATTGGCTGTCTTTTAAATATATGTTTGCAATAATGACCTGCCCATATTTTAACAGCCCTTTTTTTCTAGCTTTTAAAAAATATTGATTGTGGTTCAAATCTAAAACTATAGCATTAAAGTTGCTTTATAAAATGCCATTGTCCACTAGCACCAAATTTTACAATATTTGGTAATACTGTGAAAGCATATTAAAAGATATTTGGAATGAAATAGATGCTCTATTCTGCTTTTAAAAAGAAAAATGTAGATATTACCTAAAATAAGTTTAGACAAATACCACTTTTTCAGAAAATGTCTTGGACTACATTTAAAAAGAGAATATTGCAATGAAGAAAATTGCATGTTTAGAATAAGGTATTTTTCAAACAGATAGGACTGCAGAGGTGGCAGTCTCTTTCTCTGTGAATATTCCCCAAATGGGAGACTTTTGATAATTTTTGCACTGACCAAGGTGAAATGAGGACAGTTAAAATTATAAAAATAGTTTAAGGGAAGCAGAGTTAAGGTACAGGTATAAGACATATAGAAAAAGTGTTATCGATTTGTTTATTTTTATGTGCTTGCTTTTTCAACATCCAATGGCCTGGCCCCTAGCATCAGACATGTGTCGCCAGGTTAGATTTTACCTTTGCCTATGCTATAAATTCAATTCCATATTTATCCCTCTGTTAAAAGAGCCAGGGTGAAGTGTTTCTCAGTGAAAAGAAGTAGCAGACCTGAGTCTTATATCCTGCATCCTCATCCACTAAGGCAAATTTGGGGATGAGGTCATGGGGCACATGAATGACTCTACCTCATTTAGTTGGCACTAGCTCCTCTCAAATTCCTCCTTGCTTTACCATAAGCTGAGTGTGCAGAAACCACACATCTTGGGAGAAGGTATTGATGCCCTTGACAAACAGAGATGAAGAAAAATCATCTTATTTTGAGTACAAATGTGAGCAGATACATGGTTATTTGAGCAAGTGATAAAGGAGGCAAAGGAAGGATTCTTGATATCTGCTATACTTGTATGAAAATTTGCAATGCTCATCATTTTCTACGATTTTATTTTTGAGACAGAAATTTTTCTTTTTTGGGGTATCATCTCCTTACATCCCTCAGAATAAAGATTCTAATTACACATTTTTGGTAATCCAACCCTCAGCCATACATATCCAGATATAGCCCAGATTCAGGAAGCAATATTACTTCCCTTTTTCGCTTCACATTTCTTACATGGACTGTAAAATTCTAGTCCTAAATTGGAACCACACAATTGTTACTCTATATCTCAGTTTTATTTCAGTTAGTGTTTATCTTGTGCCAGCTAATTTGTCAAGTACCATGTTGTACCCAAGCATAAAATTCTCATTTTCAAGTTCTTTGTAATCCAATATAGGACTACAAGACAATTCTTAGGTAACCATAATGCAAAGTATAATGTAATCGCCATTCACCAAACATACTGTGCCTAGGTATTAGAAATACAAAGGTGAAAAAGATATGGTCCCCGTCTTAGGGGCTAAGGGGAAAGTATACTCAGAAACCAAAGATATTAACTAACTACCTTAGGGTCAAAGTATACTTAAAAACTAATGATTTTAATAAAATCTTAGGAAGCCAGTGTGGCTCGGTGATTTAGTGCTGGCTTCCTACCTACGAGGTCCAGTTCAATCCCCAGCCTCAGTAACTAAAAAAAAAAAAAATCTTATACATAATACAGAGGACATGTAAATGATTGAATGGGCTCTAGTATGATGGATAGAATATGGACAAGGTGTTACAGTAAAATGGGAGAGTATTTTCCTGATGAAGAGAAGTACGTGGACAGTGAAAAAGTACAAGGCATAATCAGACAATGGTAAATAAATTAATTTGACTGTTGTTCTGGTATATCGACAGAAATAGAGAGAGATAATAATAATGATATCTAATAATTATTGAGCATTTGTTATGTGCAGGTAAATGTGCTAAGCCCTTCTATAGAAAAAAGCCCTTCTTTTAATCCTAACAACATTGTTATGAAGTAAGAGTTTACAGTTGAAAAAGTTGAGACTCAGAGTTTAATGATAGCCCATGCTCTTCACATTGTATTACAAGTGACCAGCGAAGTGGCAGGGACCAGATATTGAAAGTTTTTGCTCAGTTAAGGACTTGGCACTTTTTTCTTTAGGCAGTAGGCATTTATTGAAAACCTTGTAGTTTGCTTTTGCTGTTTGAAAGGAAATTAATATTTAATTAAGCTCCAGCCACAGACACTATGATAAAGCCACAATACTTAATGTTGAATAATGTCTCTTTTGCTGGCTCTTCTTCCTTCAAACTACTTTTAAAAACGAGAGAGGTCTAGGATCCACTTTTCTTCTCTAGCCACAATCTTTCGTACATGCTATGATCCAGTTTGATGCTTTTACATACAGTATAAGTGCCTATTGCTCTCAGATTTATTTACCTGGTCTTAACCTCTAACCTGAGCCCATGATATTCAACTGATCACTTGATATGCCTACTTGAATATCTAAGAAGCATTTCATTGTTGATTAGCCCATATTTTTCAAAATTAGGTTGCCTGTCATGTCAAACTCAGTTATTAAAGAAGCTACTTTTGCCCCACTTAGTTGAAATGCCCCATTTTCATACTTTCATACATTAAATCACCCTGCAAGTCTTACATCTGTCTCTTGACCTTTCATTTCTTCCTATCAATATGCTAAGATCATCCTATTTTGATTGTGCAGTAGAGTTACAGTTTTTGGTTTTGGTAGGCCACATTTTAAAGTGACCTCCAATCGCCCTCATCCTTGAAAAATTCTCTCCCATTTGAGTGTGGGTGGAAACTGTGAATATGGTAAGATATCACTCTTTGACTATGTTATCTTATATCTTATATCTTTACTCTACCTTAATGACTGTAAGGTAGATTATCCAGATGAGCATAGCTTTATCACTTAAGCCAGTTAAAAGCAGAGAATTTTCTGACTGATGGCAAGACAGTCAAAGAGATTTGAAGCATGAGAGTGTTTTTATATTGGGTAAGTTCTCCATTGCTAAGATGGAAGGGGCCATAGGACAAAGACTCCAAGAGTGGTTAACCTTCAATTAGAAAGAGGACTAATGACCTACAACCACAAAGAAATGGATCCTGCCAATAAAAGGAATAAGTTTGGAAAAGATCTCAGGCTCCAGATGAGAATGCAGACAGCCGACACCTTGATTTCAACCTTGTGATAGCCATAGCAAAGAACCTTTCACGATTAGACTCCTTCCTTAAAGAACTGTGAACCAATACAGGTTTTTCATTTTAAGCCTTTAAGTTTGTGGTAATTTGTAACACAGCAATAATAAACTAATTTACTGGTAAGGCAGGTTTCCTTTTACATTCTTGATTCTTTTTCAAACATCATTTGGGTCTTCTTGGACCTTAGTTCTTCTGTTTGATTTTTTATTTTATTTTTTTAATGGTACCGGGGCCAGGGAATGAGTCTGGGACCTCATATGTGGGAAGCCAGCACTCAACCACAGAGTCACATTGCGTCTCTGAGCTGGTTTTTCATTTGTTTGCTTGTTGTTTGTTTTTGTTTTTAGGAGGCACCCGGGAATGAACCCAGGACCGCCCATGTGGGAAGCAGGCACTCAACCACTTGAGCCACATCTGCTCCCAATCTGTTGGATTTTTAAAATAATTTTCTGGTTCCAAAAGCAAAAACAATAAAATGATAGTAAATTGCTTAACATTGCATTATAATGCAATTTTGAATTGGATGACATTTTAACATTTTCATATTATTAATTCTTTCCTTCAAGAAAATAGAAAATGGAATTTGTCTCCACTTATTTATTCTTTTTAAAATAGCCTCATTTTGATCTCCCCATGTTGCTATACAATTTTATTTATATAGTTCATTTGTATTAAGTATATTTTCAATATAAATAAATTTCTATTTTTTCAATTTTCAGATAATTTTGAAAATTATTACTGTTAAGAATGAGATAATTTGCTTCAGTTATACCCAATGAAAGTATATTCTCCTTTTCAATATATGCCTTCAAATATTTAATTTTCTTCACTAGCTGTACCAGCTAGACACTTCAAAATAATGTTCAATGGTACTTATACTTTATTTTATCATTGCAATGGCATGATAAGAATTCCACTTTATGCAAATTAGTTTGTCTCAGTATATAAGATAGATTGGATAAAGAAGGAGAATTGGTGGCAGTAGGGAAAACTTTTGGGAACTTATTTCATTTGGCCAGGGGAAAGGAAAATGAAATAAAATGGTATATTTCAAGAGGCACCACAGAGGTAAAATTGACATAACTTGAGGACTAATTGAAGTTGTGGATGAGGTGGATGAATTCATGCTATGAGATTTTAGATCTAGATGACTGTGCCATTGATTATTCAATTAACAGACATAGGCAAGAACACAGGAGATAGGAAATGATTGAATAGAAGTCACGAAATTTGGATGTGCCTCTATTGCAATTAAAATGCTGCAAGAAAATTTAGATGGAAGCAATTTGGCTATGACAGTTAAGAGTTTCATAGTATGGTGAAATTTGGAGTTTTGGATTAGGTTCTACCCATAAGATTAGCTGTGCAACAATGTATCAGTGTTAATAAATAAAACCTCATTTTGTATATAATAGGAAATCCATGGTTTTGTAAACATAGCATATGTTTTAAATAATTGGTAACATAATACATTACCAATCTAATCAAATAACCCACAGTGTGATGTGTGCCGTCTACACAAATCAATCATTAGACTGACCATTTAGGATATAAGCTTCAGCTTATTAACAATAAAAATGACTGTGTCAGAAATGAAGAAGCATTTATATGATAGCACAGTTTTGGGAAAATCTACGTGAGGGCTCTTTGTGTAGTGTTTATTGTTTTGTGGGACACATAATATCAAATTTTAAGAAGAATTTCAGAAGTGTTTCTTCATTCTCTGTATCTCAGTGAACATCCAGAAAAATTATAAAGGGTAAATATGTACATCATCCACTTACACATTTGCTTGTTTTTAATATTATCTGCCTTATACATCATAAAAATAACAAAGAAAAAAATTATGACCATTTTAGGAAAGAGAAGAATATATTCAGTTTCAAAATTTTTTAGCTCTAACTTTAATACTATAATGTTGTATATAATATCTAGAATTTAAAAATAATTCTGTTGTGATAAATTATGTAGATACTACAGCACTGAAATATATAGCTGAATGTGGTTAAAAGGGGGAAATGTTAGGTAATATATGGTCATAGAATTTTTAAAAATTTAAAAATCCATGAAATTGCACTACACAAATAGTGAACCCTAAGTTATACCATGGACTATAGTTAATAGTACAATTATAAAAATGAGCTTTCATCAGTTTTAACAAAAGTACCATGTTAATGCAACTTGTTAATAATAGGGGGGATATGGGAATCCAGTATTTTATGCATGATTGTTCTGTAAAAAAACAACTTCTCTAATTTAAAAAATGTAAGAACCAATTAGAAAATAACAAATCTTTCAATCTTACTTCTTGCCACTTGAACATGTGTATTCTGTACATATCAATTTTACTGGTTGACCTACTAAAAGGTACTTGTATAAATAAAAATGTGCAGAGGTTTTCATCTTTAAAACGGATGCTTTAAAAAGTGTCTTTCAGAACATAAAACAATTCTCTGCCTTTCTTTTGTCCAATTTCTGGATGACTATAGGGTGGGTGCCATTGTTTCAGAGATTTTGTACTACTATTAGTTAATTATGCAGGTCTTGTTTATATATAATTGTATATGTAGGAAATCAGTGACAAAAATAAGATAACAGAAGAAAACCTGCATTGAGGCTGAGAGCAAGAATTTTTTAAAGACTTACAAACCAACCAGCTGTTCAAATAAATAATGTATACTGCAGCAGCTCTTACACAGACCTGAGTATCCAATAGTAGCAGATGTCTCCACTCTATACATGTGCTTGAAAAGGAAGGTCTTAAATTGAGATTGAAACCAATTGTGATGCAAGCCTACAAGTGAACATTTTATAAAAATAATAGATTGAATATTTTTTTCTAAAAATTTCTGAGGGCATCATAGTAAAATGATTTTAGTTAAAAGATATGGATATATTCTATAGCCTCCAAAAGAAGATGCTGATCTCTACCCTGCTTTTTCTGTTTGTTTAGATAGGCTCTTTGCCCTCTATACCTGAAAAGGAAGTGGTTGTTCCAATGTAGAAATGTGTTCAGAATCCAAAGGAAAAGCAATTCAGACAATTGAAAAGGATGTGTCTACAGTGACATGTATTTAGCAGTGATGTGGTGAGGACCTGGTTTGAGCCGAGAAATGCTGATAAAGTAAATGCCAAAGCTCAAGCCAAATAGTAAAAATAGTAAAAATAGTAAAAATAGTAAAAATAGTAAAATAGTAAATATTTTGCCAACAGTAAAATATGAAACAGACCCAATTATGAATTTAATTATGTCCCCCAAGTCTTAACCACTCATCCTGTGAATGTGAACTTATTTATAAATAGTATCTTTATTTTTGTTTCTTTTAATTTTTTAAACTTTATTTTGTACATTTAATAATTGAAAATATAAACAATTAAAAACTAAAAAGTAAACACAGATGAATAAATACATTTCTCAATTAAATGTACTGGATACATATAAAAAAATTTTTGAATCAAATTATATGTTACACAATATATTTGGTTCATAGTTACACAATCATACAGTATTTGTCCTTTGTGTCTGGCTTGCTTCGCTCAACATAATGTCCTCCAGGTTCATCCATGTTGTCATATGCTTTACAACTTCATTTCTTCTTACAGCTGCATAATATTCCATTGTGTGAATAGACCACAGCTTGTTTATCCATTCATCTGTTGATGGACAACTGGGTTGTTTCCAACTTTTGGCAATCATCAATAATGTTGCTATGAACATCGGTGTGCATATGTCTGTTTGTGTCACTGCTCTCAGTTCTTCTGGGTATATACCCAGTAGTGATATTGCAAGGTCATGTGGCAAGTCTATATTCAACTTCTCGATGAACTGCCAAACAGTCATCTACTGTGACTGTACCATTCTGCACTCCCACTAACAGTGAATAAGTGTTCCCATCTCTCCACATCCTCTCCAACACTTGTAGTTCTCTGTCTTTTTAATAGTGGCCTTTCTGATAGGTGTGAAATGATATCTCCTTGTAGTTTTTGATTTGCATTTCCCTAATCATGAGTGATGTTGAGCATTTCTTCATGTGTTGTTGTTTTGTTTTGTTTTTGCCATTTGTATTTCTTCTTCAGACAAATGTCTATTCAAGTCTTTTGCCCATTTTTTAAATTAGGTTGTAAATAGTATCTTTGAAGATGTTATTAGTTAAGATAATGTAACACAGGATTAGGGTGAGCCCTAATCCAATATGACTGGTGTCCTTATAAGCAAGGGGCATTTGGACACAGTAAGTGAGACAGAGAAGAGATAGGGAAAGGGATCCATGTGACAGAGGCAGACAAGCCCCAGAACATGATGGATTGCTGGCCACTGCCAGAACCCAACTCACAGACTTCAGACAAAGCACAGCCCTACTGGCACCTTGATTTCGGACTTCCACACCTCAGAACTGTGAGACAATAAATTTCCATTTTTAAAGCCAGCTAATCTGTGGTATTTTGTTACAGTGGCCATGACAAACGAACAGACCTGTCTTCAAGAATATCTACCTACTGGGGGTAAAAGAGATGTGAACAAATAATGTTTGGACTCCACCAAGTAAAGGACACACCCAAGACAACAGTGGCATAGATGAGAAATGCCATGATGGGGAGGGGTAGTCAGAGATGTTCTCACTAAGCTGGTGATGATCAAATTGGTATAATGTCTTGATAGCCACTCACTGAGTAAGCAATGGCATGGCAGGGAAAATATTCCAGCTGGAAGAAATAACATGTGTAAGGTCAGGTATATTTGAATTGCCATAGTAACCTGGTTCGATATGACTGAAATACAAGTAGAAAAGAGAAGGAGTGGTCTGGGAAGAAAGACAGGGGAAGGTCATAAATGATCTTGTATGATAGGCTAAGGAGTTTAAATTTTATCCTTAAGCAATGGAAATCCACTTAAAGGATTTTGAACCGAGGAGAGTATACACAAAGGAGTTTTTAATTTAGGAAGGTAAAATTCCTCCATTTCACTATAATGAAAATTAAATGAAGGGTGAATACGTATATTTCTCACTCCCCAGTCCCCAGCCCTGATTTTTTGGGGGTAGGTGAGAAGTTATTCAATATACAAGCAAAATGAAGACTTCCAGAATCTAATTCTACCAAAATTCTTCATTTCTCTGGCCTAATCTATTTCAGGCAGATAAATGACATTCTTCCATGTTCCTTTTTACATCTTCAAACCTGATTCAAACTGTAACATAACTGTATATTTTCTAGTATCTTCTATATTTGATTGAACATTTTCATGATGTGCTGGTCACAGCAATGGAGTGGGCAGCTAGACACATCTACTTTCCATAACATCTTACTTGAAAGATCCCAAACTAAAATTCTGTAACTTCTGAGGCATCACACTTGTGGAGCTTCTAAGATAAATAGCATTTTGATTTTATCTTCCTTCATTCCCTTTACTCCCCTCTCTTCTAGACTTCTTGCAGACTTTTTTTTTTTTTTTTTTTTTCAGACTTTTGAATATGGCGTTCTTCAAGGTTCTGCTCTCTGTTTTCCTTTCTAAATATATTGCCTCTCATCTGTGGATCCCATCACTTTCTTGGTTTCAACATCTACCTCTGTCTCGTAACTCCCAATTCTGCACTCTAGCCATGAAATATGTTTTGAACTTCAAATCTATCCTTCCAGGAGCTTCTGAATATCCATTTATTTATTTGGCTGTTTCTCAACTTTAATATTTTCAAATTCCGATTCTCTCCTTTTTACCCTACTTCGTCATTTTTCTTTTCTTGTTATTCCCAAGCTGTTTATGGTGACCTTGTTTTTCTGCTTTTGTGGAGTCAAAATATTTTAATTGCTTTTATAGTATCATTTTGCTTGGATTCCAGAGACATACTAACTCTTTATCTTCAGTGCTATTATTTCTGGACTTATTATCTTTATCGATGCCATCACTGCCCTTCAGTTCATCATTATGTTTCATTTGCTAAGGTATAGAAGCCTTCGAGCCAGCTTCCACATACTTGGCACTCCTCTTAAATCATTCCCAGGCATACCATAATATATTCTGTTCCTCATTAACCTTCTAATTTTACACCTTCAAGTTTTTATTTATGCTTTGATAGCCTCTAGTAAGCCCTACATTTTCTCACATGCTTTGCTATTACAACCACAGCCAGATCCTAACCTTGGCAAGGCAAATACACTCATCCAGTGCTCCCGATCTTCCAGGTATATATACTTTCTATCTTTTTATGATTCCAATAACATTTTAGAGATCTTGGCATATTTTCAAATAGTTTGATATTTTTACATTTCTGACTTTACTTGTGAGATTCTAGATTCCTGAATGGTCCTGTCCAATATGGTAGTCACATGGGGCTTTTGATCACTTGAAATATGTGTAGTCTGAATTGATATGAGCTGTTAGTACAGAATACATACTAGATTTTGAAGACAGTATGAATAAAAGGATGTAAATTATCTTAATAATCTTTTATACTGACCCACAACAGCTTCAAGTTTACTTTGACTTCTGGCATAAGCTCAGAGATGTTTTTAGAATTCTTTACTAATTATGTTAATTAATATTAAATCAATTCTGAAAGCACATAGTTTTCTACAGAATAGATTAATTGAAAGGAGAGGGAAGTGGGTGTGGCTCAAGTGGTTGGGCTCCCATTTACCGTATGGGAGGCCCCAGGTTCCATTCCCGGGGCCTCCTGGTGAAGGCAAGCCGTCCCGCAGGGCGCTGTGAGCTAGCACAGCAAGATGATCCAACAAAAGGGAGGCAAACAGACCCAGAAAAACACACAGCAAATGGACACAGCGAGCACAAGCAGCAAGGGGGGAATAAACAAATAAATAAAATAAATCTTTAAAAAAAAGAAAGGAGAACTGAATCATCTTGTAGGGCAGACTCTCCTTTTTTTCCCTTTTTTCTTTCCTTTCCATTTATGTACACAGCAATCCAACTAAATCATCTCCCAAGCCTGAGCTCCTTCCTGATTTTTAACACCCTTTTGAGAATGGCCTTGAGGTGGAGGGATAATAAAGAGCAGTAACTAGTTAAATAGTAACTTTAAAGCCTGAAATAACTATTCAGCTTCTTATGTAATAGTTAGACTAACTGAGATCCAGGCAGTATCTAAGTAAATAAATGTCATTTGATAATGATCTGTTTTGGTTGCTTTGTGTTGCATGAAGTCATGACTTTGGTTTATGATGCAAGCACTGTTGGCAATCTGACATGAGACACTCTCAAACTGGGCTGGTGTCTTTCCTGTATAAAACGACCTTGCAGCAGATGATGGGCTCCCCGCCACCCCTTCAGAGCTGTGAGCATAGCAGCATCCACTTGAATGGCAAATTGTGATAAAGTAGCAGGAGCAAAATTGCATAGCATAATCACTGCAATTTTTTATTGAATTGAGCCCTTTGCTCTTTATCTTGACAGAATAGTTTATTGAATGTGCTTGTGGAAAACAAAGAAAGGCAGTAAAGAAAAATACTTTTTTTTTCCTTGAGAATAAAATAGAGAGAAAATGTGTCTACTTCAAAAGTGCATTTCTTAAGTGCAAGAAGATTTTCAGGTGCAAAAGGACTCTTTAGAAATATCATAAAACTGTGCTGCTCAAGGGCAATTCAGTGACTGATGAGGTTTCTATCTGGCAACCCAGTCAGCTTGAACAATAGAAATTTCTTATGTCCTTCATTTCTGGGAAATGGAGAAATTCTCCCAGCTAATAAAATATTTTCATTAAAAAGTAGAAAGATGAATTTAACAGATGGCTAATGTTTTATTTTATACATTCAGTAATAAAGGGTCTGTCAGCTGCAGGTTAAAGATTTATAATGAGCATGAATGATTAGAACAACAATTGTCCAGATTCTAAGGTAGAAATTGACTTTGGGGATTTTGGGATTTGACTCATAGCTTCAGCATAGTTGCCACTGAGTGTTTAGAAAAGAGCTTGCCTGGCTTTCCTTTGCACACTTGAATTTAATAATCTTTGAAAATACAATCCGGTAATTTTTAAATTTCTTATAATCTTCACTTTTAAAACAGACACCATAGTGTTTAATTACAAAATATTTTTGGTAAGGTTTATTGATACAATAAAACTTTCAATTATCAGAAGCTGGGTATTAATAATATTATTTGGTCTTTGTTACTACCTGGCACTATAGATGATTTATTCTGATATGATGGATATATTTCATAGATACTATAATCTCAGCTCATTCTATTTAAGAAGGCTGTGTTTCTGTCATATGTTTTAAATATTCCTGAACAAAGTACAAAATGGAAGTAATATCAAGGATCTTTTAACCATTGCTCTTTTAAAAAATATATCATTTCTTAGTGAGATTTTTTTTTTAATTAGAAAAATTAATTTGGAGGACTTCTTAAAATATTGTGAAAGTTTCATATTGTTCTTTAATACTAAATATCCTGATTGCTATATTATGTTTTTTTAAAGTTACTTAGCACAAATATTATTTTATAATGTGTTTTATTCTGGAATCCCTTCCTAGCCAAGTAGTAGACACTCTATTATGCTTCAAGCTTGGCAAATTCTTAGTAAATTTATTTTAAAGAATTTCCCTTGTTTGGCTGAATAGCTTGGAAAGCCTGCAGATATTTGTTATTGCCCATTCTCTGGGAATTCCCTACTATCCAGCTGAACTGTTATTATTACTGAAAAATCTTAAATGTAAATTAATAAGGTCTTACCTCAAAGAGAGACAGCAACAGTGGCTATCAGGACACTAAAGTTTAGTCGCTTTTGAATACACATTAGCTGTCTTCCACACTGTTCTTTTATTGAGAGCCCAATAAATGTTTGAGACTAAATAAAAGTTTATTACCGAGTACTAATTTAAAATTTAAAATTTAAAAGGAAAGGGCACTAAGAAGGGCAGAGGATATTATGAGTTTTTCATCTTACCCCTTTACTCCCATTCCAGGTCATTCTGCCTTTTTACCATAATATATTTATCTTGTTCTCACAATTTCATCTTTCAGTCTTTAGTCTTAAGATATTATTTGGGAATAGGAATGCTTAGGTAAATTACAACATTTTGGATTATCTCTGTTATTACTCTGTATCTTTAATTCAGTTGAGTAATATATATATAGAAAGTAATTGTGTAGTATTTTAAAAAGTCATAAAAGATGTATAATTAATTATTCAATTTTTGTGGGGCTCACAACAAATGAAGAAAAGATAAACCTAACATACCAAGATACATTTGATCTGCTTTATTAATGCATATATTATTATAAATTTTATTAGGTACTAGATTTTTACATTTTTTCTAGATCCAGGTTTTATTAAGTGCACATTATGCAAATTAAATGCAAAGTACTTTTTCATATGAGGTTTAAAAACAACTTAAATTTTAAGTGGACTATGAAACAAAAGAGAGAGTGAATTTTTTTTTTTTTTTTTTTTTCATTTTAATCAGTTCCCTATGTAACGGTCATCTTTTTCCTGGTTTTCTACCATTTGTTTAGTGTATTAAAATTTCCTACTGACTGTAAGTCCTAATTTGAAAAATAAGTACTAATAGAAATTTTCATGTAATTCCTCATCCCTTTTCCAGTAAATTAAAATAAATGAATCATAAAACCATGATTTATTGCCCATTTTGCATGGTTTGTATCAAAGGTGCCAGTTCGGATGATGCAGGTGGTGCAGAATTCTTTTTCTTCTGTTAGATTGTTCCTCAGATTCTGTTCTCAAGCCAGTTTTTTCACATCACTGAAGCGTGTTTCCATCCCAGGTAGTTCAGTTCCATTCTCAGCCTGGGTGAGACAGTTGCTTCAAATACCCATGATGCTCCTGTCTGGCACTGATGGGCTCCTGCTGTCTTGCCATAAATGTTGCATTTCCACATTGAGAATCGTTTTCTTGGCATTTGGGAGAACTGTTATCATGGGAATGATGAATTCATGAGCCAGAGTATGTTTTTTTACTTTTTATCTTATTTTTCATTTATTTAGTGTCTATTGTTATGGTCACAGTGTTATTTACAGAGCACAATGCACTTACAAGTATGCATTGCAGCAGTTTTTTCCAATGTGGTTATGTTTTTATTCATTTTATATTTGTCACTGCTCATGTTTAGATTTTTTTCTTTAGAAATCATAAGCACAGTTGAAAAAGCTCAGGCTTTGTGACAGACATCCCTGGTTTAAAGCAGAGCTCTACTCCTTACCCAGATGTTGGACAAACTATTTCACATCCAAAGTCCTAGTTTTACCTTATATAGATAAGGATATAAGTGTTTTCTTTATAACATTGTTGTGATAATAACATGAGATAATGCATCTAAAATATGTAGCACAAGGAAAGTGTTAATGAATCTGAGCATCTCTTCTATTCTAGAATCTCATTAAATGTTCCAGTTTAATTACTAATGGGCAAGAGAACAAGGCTTATTTGAATTGGTCTTTGGTAGCTTTAGTAAATAAATTCAATAGAGGCTTCTTATTCTAAACTGATTTTCAAAGTCCCACAGCAACGGCTAAGTGCCCAGTCTTCTGGCACAGGTCATTTGAAGGCACAAAACTTCAGCGTTTCCTAAAGAAATGCTAAACAAGCTCAGAGTGAGCAATTAACTTCACAACATGTTTGATAAGGGGCCAAGAAGTCTCCCCTCCTAAAATACTTTTTCCCAATAAATATACCTCATCCTCACCTATTTCCCTAAGTCATAAAATTTGACAACCCTTATAAAAGAGCAAATACGACTCAGTGGAATAATATTAAGATGTTATTACTAATTCATAGCTTAATATGAATTGTGTTATTAGACTCTGCTTCTCTAAGAGCAAAGTTGGACAATTTAAGGGTTTTTATCGAGAGTTGGGGCACAGATGAGACATAAACTTTGGTGATTTTACAGATTTGCCTAGTCTATTAAACAACCAAATAGATAAGAGTCAGGCTTATGATTTTGCCTACTAAGGAAACGCACTGAAGAGGGGCTGGGGTGGTCCTCGGCTGAGTTTGTTCACACAACGTGGCAGAATAGAAAGACACATCAAACTAGGCTAGGAAGGAAAAGTGACTGTTTGGCAGCAGGAGACCAGAGATGTACAATCTCAAATCAGCCTTCCCGCTAAGAGTTTTTCTTAAAGCCTTTATACCAATTGAAACAAGGCAAGTTAATCATTAGGGTGACATTTCTAAGGGTCTGGAAAAATTAGTTTTAGCTTTCTCAGTTAATCTTAAAATATGCATGGCATCTGGGGTTGGGCAACCTTGAGGTGATAAGGATGGTGAGGGGTTATAGGGATGAGAAGGCACAGATAACCACCGATGTGAGTAAAAATAATGAGTGAGGGAGTGCATAGTTATATATTTTCAGTGGAGCTAAATCTGGTTAATGTTAAATCTATAGTTCTGTGTGCCTCCTGATATGAGCAAGAGTTACACTGAATTTTTCTAACATTACATGGTACAGTACAATTCCATAATATCTCAGGGTTTTCCTAGTACTACAACACTAAAATTTATTTAGCCCTAACACTATAGGAATTTTATGAGCTTCAGGGTCCAGTTGTATATATATCTAAGGAAAATGACTCTAAGACCTGTCTTTTTAAATTTTGCTCCAATTTTCAGATGAGGGCTAATGGCAAAAGAAGAGTGACAATCTGATAAAGAGCCAATTTGATTATATTTATGTGAAAAGATGAGACTCCATCCTTTATTTACTTCATGGCAGGGGAAAGAAGTGAGAGTCTTAGAAAAGAGATGGAAATTTTAAAAAGGAACCAAACAGAATATCTAGAGTTAAAGACCACAGTAACCAAAATGAAAAATGCCCAGGAAGGTTTTCAAGAGAAGATTGGAGCTGGCAGAAGAAAGAATCAGCGAACCTAAAGACAATACCCTTGAAATGAGTCAGGCTGAGGAGCAGAATGGAAAAAGAAATATTAAAAGCAAAAATAGCCTAAGACATCTCTGGGACACCATCAAGCACACCATTATATGTATTATAGGAGACCCATAAAGAGAAGAAAGAGAGAAAGGGAAGGAATACTCAAAGAAATAATGACAGAGAATTTCTCAACCATAGCAAAAGATGTGAATATACACATCCAAGAAGCCCAGAGAACACCCAACAGGATAAACTTGAAGAAAAATATAGCCCACACTATCAAATGCAAAGGACAAGGAGCAAGTGCTGAAACAAAAGAAAAGCAACAGGGTGTCCCAATTAGACCTGATTTCCCACCAGAAACCATAAAGGCAAGAAGGCAGTGGGATAAAATACTTAAAGTGATGGAAGAAAACAACTGCGAGCTAATAATTTTATATCCAGTGAGACTTTCTTCCAAAAATGAGGGAGAGTTTAAGACATTGTCAGATAAACAAAAGGTAAGAGAGTTCATCAGACTACCCTAAAAGCAATGCATATAGGCAGTTTTTCATACTGAAAGGAATGGGCACTAAATAGTGGTCCAAAGCAGCATAAATAAATAAAGACCTCCAGTAAAAGTAATCATTTGGGTAATTGTAAATGCCAATATTACTGTCATGTATTGTTTGATATGTAACTCCACTTCTTACTTCCTATGTGTGCTACAATGCAAATGCAAAAAAAGTAATGATAATTCTATGTTTTTGGACAATGTACAAATAACAAGCACAAAAAATGATTGAGGTATAAAAGTGTGTAGGAACAGTATATGTGCATGTTATTGAAGTTAATTAGGTATCTGCATTAGTCAGCCAAAGGGGAGCTGATGCAGAATACCAGAAATCTGTTGGCTTCTATAAAGGGAATTTGGAGTAGAAGCCCACAGTTACCAGGCCATAAAGCATAAGTTATTTCCCTCACCAAAGCCTATTACCATGTGTTGGAGCAATATGGCTGCCAACTTATGCAAGGGTTCAGGCTTCCTGGGTTCCTCTCTTCCTGGGGCTTGCTTGTCTCTGGGCTCAGCTCCTCTGCTTTCTCCACAAGGTCAGCTGTACATGATGAGGCTGTCTAGGCTTTGCCTCTTTCCACAAAGGCCAGCTGTAGACTATCAGGCAAATGGCTCTGTCTCTCTCCCAGGCTTCTGCTGTGTCTAAGAGCTGTCTCTATTCCTCTGTGTTCTCCTGTGGGTTCACTTCCCAGGCTCCAGCTCAAAACTCAGCATCAGAGTTTTGCTCCAAAACTCCAACTCCAACTCTGTCCTTTGCATATCTTTTATCTGTGAGTCCCCACTCACCAAAGGGCAGGGACTCAACAGCCCAATCAGAGCCCTAATCATAATTTAATCAAGTAACCTCTGAATCCAATATAATCTAATATGCCCAGAGGAAAAGACTAGTTCACAAACATAATCCAATATCTATTTTTGGAATTCATAAATAATGCAAAACTGCTACAGTATCAAACCAAAAATGATTATTATATATGTAGGATGTTAAATTTTAACCCCACACTAAACACAAGGAAAATAGATAAATTATATATCCAGTTAGAAATGAGAAGGCAATAAATATGGTACAACACAAAAAATCTAATAAATGTAAAGTAGGCATGAACAGATTGAAGGGGAAAAGGTATACGACATATAAAGACTGAATAGTAAAATGACAGTAGAAAGTCCTTCAAATGTAAATGAATTAAACTCTCCAGTCAAAAGGAAGAGATTGTCAGAATGAATAAAAAAGCATTACCTAACTATAAGCTGCCTGCAAGAGACTCACCTTAAATTCAATAATATAAGTAGATTAAAAGTGAAAGGGTGGAAACAAATATATACCATGCAAGTAGGAATCAAAAGAAAGCTAGGGTAACTATACTAACATCAGATTAAATAGACTCTCTAAGTGAAAAACAGTTACAAGGGCAAAGATAGTCATATACTAATAAAGGATAAAATTTAACAAGAAGTAACAATTATAAATATATATATGCACCTAACAGGAGAGCCCCAACATAAATAAAGCAAATATTGACAGATTAAAAAGCACATGGAAAGATGCTTCACATCACTATTAGGGAAATCCAAATCAAAAACCATATCATTTCACACCCACTAGAATGGCTACTATTTAAAAAAATAATAACTACAAGTGTTGGAGAGGATGTGGAGAAATAGGAACACCGTTGCTGGTGGGGGTGTAAAATGGTGCAGCCACTGTAGAAAACAGTTTGGCAGTCCTTCAGGAATCTAAGTAGAGAATTACCATATGAACTGACAATCCTTCTACTAGGTATATAATCAAAAGAATTTAAAGCAGGGGCTCAGGTATTTTCACACCAATGTTCATAGCAGCATTGTTAAAAATTCCAAAAAGATGGAAGCTACCCTTGTCCTTCAACCAATGAATGGAGAAACAAAATGTGGTATACACATACAATGGGATACTATTCAGCTGTAAAAGGTAATGAAGTCCTTATGCAGGCAGCAACTTGGCTGAACCCTGAGGACAATATGTTAAATGAAATAAGCCAGACACTAAAGGACATATACTATGTGGATATGAACTAATTGTAATAAGCAAGCTCATAGAGTTAGAATATAGAATATAGGCTACCAGGAAATAGTTTGGGGTTAAAGAATGGTATATTAGTCAGGGTTCTCTCAGGAAACAGAATCAAGAGAAGATATCTGTCAATAATATGAGATTTTATAAGACTGTCTCAGGCAACCATGGGGATACATAAGTCCAGGTTCCGCAGGCAGGCTGCAAACCAGGGGCTCCAATGAAAGTCCAATGAAAGGTCCCCGATGAGTTTCTGGGAGAAGCTGGCTGTCCAAAGACAAGTTGGGAAATTCTCTCTGAATGTTGAAATCACTTCCCCTTTTAAGGCATTCAACTGACTGAATAAAAGTGCCATCCACTGCTGATGCAATCTCCCTGATTGATGCAGATGTAATCAGCCATCCATACAGTAAACTCACTGGTGATCAAAGTCCATAAATGCTCTTGTATTACAATTAGCCCAGTGCTTGCTGGACCAAACACCTGGACCCAATTACCTGGCCGAGTTGACACATTAGCCTAACCATCACAAATGGGAAGTTGAATCTTAATTTGCACAGAATTTCTATTTAGGTTGAATGTAAAGGTTTGGAAATGGATGGGGCTGATGATTTTGAGTGTAATTAACAGCACTGAATTATAAAGGTGAATGTGGTTAAAAGGGGAAACTTTTAAATATTTTAAAATATAAAGCATAGGACTGTATAATGCAGTGAACCCTATTGTAGATGTACAAGTATAAGTATGCTCTTTCATGAATTATAATAAATTTATGACATTAATACACAATGCTAATAACAGGGTGGTATATGGAAAAAATACACCTAATATAAACTATGGACAATAGTTAATAGTATTATTTTAATAATTTTTCAACAATTATTACAAAGGTATTGGTTGTTAAAATTTTTTCTAATTACCAAAAAAAGTGCTATCATCAATTGTAACAAATGCTCCACAACAATGCAAGGAGTTGGTGTTGGGGTGGTGTATGAGAATCTTGTATTTTATGTATGATTGGTCTGTAATCCCACAACTTTTCTAATAAAAAAGTTAAAAGAAAACAATATAGAGAATCAATGAAACAAAATGTTGGTCTTTGAAAAGATCAATAAAATGAACAAAACTTTAGCTAGGCAGAAAAACATTATTTTAAGTAGCAGGATGCAAATAACTAAAATCAGAAGTGGAAGTGGGACATTTTTTCCAACTACAGAGAAATAAAAAAGGATTATAAGAGAATACTATGAACAACTATATGCCAATGCATTAGAAAGCCTAGATGAAATGGACAAATTTCAAGAAACACACAAGCAACCTACACTGATTCAAGAAGATACAGAAGATCTCAATAGACTAATAAGAAATGAAGAGATTGAGCCAGTAATCAAAATCCTCCCAACTAAGAAAAGCCAAATATCAGAGGGCTTCACTAGTGAATGTTACCATACATTCCAAGAAGAATTAATATCATCCTGCTCAAATTCTTCCAAAGAATTGAAGAGGAAGGAATATTTCCTAACTTATTCATGAGGCCAATATTACCTTAATACCATAAAGATACTACAAGAAAAGAAAATTACAGACAAATTCCTCTTATTAACATAGATGCTAAAATCCTCAAAAAATACTAGCTAATTGAATCCAAGAGCACAGTAAAAGAATTATATACTACAATCATGTGGGATTTAGCCCAGGTATGCAAGGGTGGCTCAACATAAGAAAATTTATTAATACACCAAAATAACAAAACAAAATGAAGGGTAAAACCCACTTGCTGACAACATCCAGCATCCTTTCTTAATAAAAACACTTGAAAAATGGGAATAGAAGGAAACTTCCTCAACATGATAAAGGACATATAAGAAAAATTTACAGCTAACATCATACTCTGTGATGAAAGACTGAAAGCTTCCCTCTAAGATCTGGAACAAGACAAGTTTGCCCACTGTCACCACTGTTACTAAACAATGTACTAGAAGTCCTTGCCAGACCAATTAAGCAAGTAAAAGAAATAAAACCAACCAGATTGGAAAGGAAGATGTAAAACTTTCACTAGCTGCAAAGGCCATGATCCTAATTAACAAAAGTCCTGAAAAATCTACAACAAAGCTTCTAGAGCTAATGTATGAATTCAGTAAAGTGGTGGTGTACAAGATCAACACTGAAAATTGCGTAGATACCACAATGAAATTAAGGACCAATATCCCTGTGGCAGTTTGATATTATTTATGAATTCCAAAAAGAGATATTGATTATGTTTGTAAACTGGTCAGTTCCTCTGGGGATGATATCCTTTGATTGTATTAAATTCAAAGATTACATTTACTTGATTAAATTGAGATTAAGGCTTTTAATTTGGCCATGTCCGTAGGGTTTTGATTCCCTGCCCCCTTGGTGGTCAGACACTCACACAGAAAAAGACATGGCATAGGAAGAGAGACAGCTCATTAGAACACAGCAGAAGCCCTGGGAAGAGAGATGATCCTGATAGTCTATAGCTGACCTTGTGAAGAGACCAGAGCAGCTGAGCCCAGAAAGAAATGAGCCTTGGGAAGAGAGACAAGCCTTATTCCAGCCTACAGCTGAGATAAGAAGAAGCTGAGACCATGAAGCCTTAAGAGGAAGAAGGAAGTCTGAACCCTCACAGACATCGCTCCCTATCTTGTTTCAACACGTGGCAAATGACTTTGGGTAAGAAAGTACCTCTTATGGTACCTTGAGTTGGACTCTTTAGGGTCTTGTGACAGTAAGCCTCTACGCTAAATAAATACCCTTTATAAAAGCCAACAGATTTCTGGTACTTTGCATCAGCACCCCTTTTGATTGACTAATACAATCCCTTATGAATATAGATGCAAAAATCTTCAGCAATCATATTTGTCAGGGTTCTCTAGGGAAACAGAACCAACAGGAGGTATCTGTAATTATGAGATTTTTTTATAAGAATTTTCTCATATGACTGTGGGGATACACAAGTCCAAACTCCTTAGGGTAGGCTGCAGTCTGGGAACTCCAATGAAAGTTCGTGATAATTCTCCAGGAGTAACAGGCTGGCGGAAGTAGAGATGGAAATTCTCTCTTCTAAGTGCTTAAATCATCACTTCTCCTTTTAAAGCATTCAACTGATTGGATGAATCTTCCCTCATTGTTGAAGGCAATCTCCTGGATTGTAGATGTAATCAGTCACAGATGCAATAAACTTACTGATGATTTAAGTCCTTGAAATGTCCTCACAGTAACAATCAGACCACTGCTTGCTTGACCAAACAATTGGACATCAAATCCTGCCCAGTTGACACATAAACTTAACCATCTCAACAATATTCCATGAAATCAATCCACCAGATGATAAAAGAATTATATACCATGATCTCATGGATTTATCCTATGTTGCGGGGGAGGGGGGACATTCAACATAAAAAAATCAATCAAAGCAACTCCAATCAAAATTCCAACAACCTACTTTTCAGAAATGGAAAAGCCAAGTCTCAAAATTATTTAGAAGGCTAAGGGGCCCAAAATAACAAAAAAATAACTTGAAAAGAAGATCAAATTTGGAGGACTCTCGCTTCCTGACTTTAAAGTATATTACAAAGCTACAGTGGTCAAAATAGTAGGATACTGGCACAAGGATATAGATATATTGATCAATAGAGTTGAATTGAGAGTTCAGAAACTGACACATCTATGGCCAATTTTTTTTTTTCTTTTTTAGTCTTTTGGCCAATTTATTTTTGACAAGACTATACAAAATGGGAAAACTTCAATTGACATTATCCAAAGAAGATATATAAATGGATGATAATTACATGAAAAGATGCACAATTTCAATAGCCATTAGGGAAATGCAAATAAAAACCACAATGAGATACAATTTCACACCCACTAGGATTGCTATTATTTTTAAGAAAGGAAAATAAAAAATGTTGGAGAGGATGTGGAGAAATAGCATCTCATACATTTTTGGTGGGAATGTAAAATGGTGTAGCCACTATGGATAAGAGTTTGACATTTCCTCCAAAAGTTAACTATGGAACTACCATATGACCTGGTGTATTAGTCTGCCAAAGGGCTGCCAATACAAAGTACCAGAAATATGTTGGCTTTCATAATGGGGATTTATTTGAGGTAAAAGCTTACAGTTCCAAAGCCATGAAATGTCCAGTTTAAGGCACCATTAGAGGTGCTTTCACACCGAAGTCAGCTGCCACTTGTTGAAGCAAGATGGTGGGTGTTCTCTGCCTTCTCTCCTTCCCACCCCTCTCACCCCTGGGCTACCTCTCTCATGCCCAGCTGCCCTGCTTTCTTCCCAATTTCAGCTGCAAGCTGGCATAGGCCTTGTCCCTTAGGGCTTCCTATATCAGTCTCAGCTGTTCTGCTCTCCTCCCAAATTCAGCTGTAGATATTAGGCAAATGGCTCATCTCTCCCCAGGACCTCAGCTGTTTTAGCCTTCTCTCTTCTGTCACATGGCAGGGTCAAAAATGACAGAGCTCTCTCTTCCTGTGTCTGAGTGAGTGTCCATGTATATCAGACCCTGCAAAGGAGGCAGGGACTCAAACTGAGTACCACCTCACTGACATAGTCCAATAAAAAGCCCTACAGCAGGGGTTCTTAACAAGGGGTCCATGAACTTGAATTGAAATAAAAAAAAAACATTCTTGTGGGAACTTGTCGGTGCAGGTGTGATATACTTATTAAATAATACACAGTATAGTGTGGACTTAGTAAGGGGTTCATGGTTTTCACCTGACTGGCAAAGGGGTCTGTGGAACAAAAAAGGCTAAGAACTCCTGCCCTACAGCAATCTTAACCAGTAATCTAATCAATAGCACTTCAGGTGAATTTAATGCAATAAAAAAAGTGTTTCACAACCAAAGAAATAGATTTGTTTACAAACATAACCCTACTCTTTTGGGGATTCATAAAATAATCTCAAACTTCCACACTAGGCAATCACATTAATAGGTATATACCCAAAAGAATTGAAAGCAGGACTCAGATATTTGCACACAATGTCTATAGCAACATTATTCACAATTGCCAAAAGGTGAAAGCAACACAGGTTTCCATCAACAGGTGAATGGATTTTTTTTTTTTTAATGTGGTATATACATGCTATGGAATATCATTCATCCATAAAAATGAAAGAATTTTGATATATGCAATAACATGAGTGAACCTTGGAGATGGTTTCACTGCATCTCATAAGTTTTGGTATGTTGTGTTTTCATTCGCATTTCTCTCAAAACATTTACTTCCCTTGAAAATTCTTATTTGGCCCAGATTGTTTTAGAGTGTGCTATTTAACTTCCACATATCTGCAGATTTTCTAGTTCTCCCCCTGTTATTGACTTCTAGCTTCATTCCATTATGTTCAGAGAAGATTTTTTGTATAATTTCAATCCTTTAAAATTTATTGTTATTTACTTTGTGACCCAGTATATGCTCTATCTTGGAGAATGATCTATGAGCACTTGAGAAGAATGTATATCCTGCTATTTTGTGGTGCAATATTCTGTATATATCTGTTAGGTCTAGTTCACTTATCATATTATTCAAGTTCTATGTTTCCTTATTGATTTTCTGTCTAGATTTTCTATCTATTGAAAGAATGGTGTATTGAAGTCTCCAACTATTGTCATAAAGATGTCTATTTCTCCTTTCAGGTTTCCTAATGTTTGCCTCATGTATTTTGGGCACCATGATTAGGTGCATAAATATTTATGATTGTTATTTCTTCTTGGTGGATTTCTCCTTGTATTAATATATAACCTCCTCCTTTGTCTCTTACAGCAGCTTTTGACTTAAGATCTATTTTTACCATTATTAGTACAGCTACCCCAACTCTTTTGCTGTTACTGTTTGTGTGGAATATCTTTTTCCAACCTTTCACTTTCAACCTAAAGATATATAGATTTAGATCCTGCTTTTTTATCCATTCTGCAACTCTGTATCTTTTATTGGGGAGTTTAACCCATTAACTTTCAGTGTTATTACTGTAAAAGCAGTACTCATTTTAGCCATTTTGTTCTTGGGTTTTTATACGTCATATCTTTTCTTTTATCTTTCTTCCTTTATTGCAAACTCCTTTTCTGTATTATTGATCTTTTGTGATACATCTGACTGATTCCACCCTCAATTCTGTTTCTGTATATTTTTAAAATACTTTGTGGTTATCCTGGGGTAATAAACGTCTATAAACTACTAATCTGAAAATATACCAACTTAACTTCAATAGCCTACACATTCTCTGCTCCCATATTCCTCTATTTCCCCTTTAATGTTGTCTTTGTCCCACTTTACCACTTTACATTTTGCATGTCTATTATTAGGAAATCTGCCTTTTTCTTATTCAATTGTGTTCTGACTTTTATAGGAATTAAAGAGTAGAGTTGAATATTGAAGATACAGTATTATTGTTTTTTGCATATACCCTTTTAGTTAACCTTAGTGATAATCTTCACTTCATCACACTACTCCCAGCCACTTTCTCTTCCTTTCAACCTGCAGAACTTCCTTTAGTATTTGCTGTAGGGCAGGGCTCTTGTTGATGAACTCTCTCTGTCTCTATTTGTGAATATTTTAAACTCACCCTCATTTTGAAGGACAGATTTGCCACATAAAGAATTTTTGGCTCTCAGTTTTCCTTTCATAACCTTAAATGTATCATAGCATTGCCTTCTTGCCTCTAGGAGAAATCAGCAGTTAGTTTTATTGAGGGTCCTCTGTATGTGATGAATCTGCTTTCTCTTACTGTTTTCAGATTCTCTCTTTATCTTTGACCTTTAATATTCTGATTAGAATGTGTCTTGGAATAAGTATATTTGGATTTATTCTGTTTGGAGTAGATTGTACTTATTGGGGATGTACATTTATGTCTTTCATCAAAGTTGGGAAATTTTTAGCCATTATTTCCTCAAATATTCTTTCTGCTGTTTTTCCCTTCTTTTCTCCTTCAGAGATGCCCATGACATGTTTGTTTGTGCACTTTGTGCTGTCACTAAAATCCCTGATTTTAGTTTTTTCTATTCTTTTCTCTATCTGCTCTTCTGACTGTATTATTTCACTTGTCCTGTCTTCTGGTTTGCTGATTCTTTCTTCTGAATGTTCACATCTGCTCTTGTATGCTCTTTCAAACTCTATTGCTGTGCCTTTCATTCCCATAATTTCTGTTATGCTCTTTTTTATAATTATTCTTCATGTTCACACATTGTCCTCTTAATATCCTTTATCTCTTTATGTCTATTTCCCTTCACCTCTTTGAATTGATTTAGATTTTTTTTTTTTACTTCTTTGATTAGTTGTTCCAAATTCTGTGTCTTCTCTGAAATTCTAATTTGTTCGCATGACTTTGCCATATCTTCCTGTTTCTCAGTATGGCTTGTAATTTTTTGCTGATGTCTAGATATCTGATTTTCTTGATAAGTTCCCTCTGAAGGTCAATTTCTCCCCCTATCTAAGGCTCTGTTATAGTATGCCAGAGGGCTGCTGATGCAAAGTACCAGAAATTGGTTGGCTTTTATACTGGGAAATTTATATGGACTAAAGCCTGAAGTTTTGAGGCCACGAAATGTCCACATCGAGCCACCATCAGAGGTGCTTTCTCACCAAAGCCAACAGATGCTGATACTTTTGTCCAGCCATGTAGTGAAGCAAGATGGAAGCTGCATTAGTCAGCCAAAAGAGGTGCTGATGCAAAGTACCAGAAATCTGTTGACTTTTATAAAGGGTGTTTATTTAGGTAAAAGCCCTAAAGAGTCTAATTCAAGGTAGCATAAGAGGTATTTTCTCACCAAAGTCTTTTGCCATGTGTTAAAGCAAGATGGTTGCCCATCTTTGTGAAAGCTCAGCCTTCCTCTTCCTCTTCCTCTTCCTCTTAAGGCTCCATGGTCCCAGCTTCTTCCTATCTCAGCTATAGACTGGAGGGCTCATTTCTTTCTGGGCCTTCTGAGCTGTTCAGGGCTCTGATCTCTTCAGCTGTAAACTATCAGGTGAATGGCTCAGCTCTCCCCAAGGTTTTACCTGTTTGAGTCTTCTCCTTTCTATCACTTGGAGGACTGAAATGACCAAGTTCTCTCCTCTTTATATCTTTTCCATGAGTGTCTGTTTATATAGCCCACCAAGGAGGTGGAGGATCAATCCTGAGTTCCACCCTTCTGATATGGTTAAATTAAAGCCCTAATCTTAACATAATTTAATCAAAGACATCTCAGCTGAATCTAGTACAATCAAAGGGGATAATGCCCAGAGGAACAGACCAGTTTACAAACATAATCTCTTTTTTGAAATTCATAAATAATCTCAAACTGCCACAGTGGTAATCTTTGCTGTGGCCTCAGCCTTCCCCTCCAGAATCTACCATCTCCCAGAGCTCAGGTGTGGGTAACCAAGCATAGAGCTTGTCTATTTCCAGGTCTCTGTTTTCTTCCTGAGATCAGCTGCAAGCTATTAGGCATATGACTCATCTCTCCCTGGGCCTCAGCTCTTTGGGCCTCTTGGGGACTTTTCTCCTTGCATCTCAGCTGTCGGAGAAACTGGATTCCTTTCTGTCACATTGCAGTATCAAATATGGTGGCTCCCTTTTCCTGTGTGTCTCTCTTTGTGTCTCTGTTTATATCAGACCCAGCAAGAGAACAGAGACTCAACCTGAGTCATGGCCCACTGACTTAATGCAGTCAAAAGATTCTTACACCCACAAGAATGGATTAGTTCTCTTTTTGGGATTAATGAAACAACTTCAAACTGCCACAGGTTTCATTGTTGATTGGCTTTGTGTAAAGGGTCTTCTTTGATGTTTGGTCCAACTTATTCTGTACTTTTAGAATAAACCATGTTTAATGGATCAGATTTTCTCAGCTCTTCTGATTCTTGCCTTGGATATGTGGTACTATTTTTAAGATTGCATTTTTGTGTAATTATTTCACATTCAGGAGAAAACATCCTTTCCTCTGTTCTTTCCCCAGGAATCTTGATCTGTTCTGTTTGTTTTTGGCAGAATTTTCTCCCTAGCCTCTATGATTATTTAAATTCTCTCCCTGTTCCCTGTTTTCCTTACTCTTTTCAGTTGTGGGACCCTCATGTCTCATAGCAGTTCAGTTTAACTCCCCCATTTTTTTCTTTGGTTTCTTCCCTGTCAGGGTATACCAACCTAGGGAGCCAGATGAGGTCAAGCCAGGAAGGTGTGTCACTCCACAAATATCTCTTTTGTGTTTAGGTGATTGAGCCAACAGAAACTGGATTGCGTGAGCCCAGCACTTTCCAGCTGCAGTTTTACCATGGTCTCTTTTACTTTTTTTTTTTTTTTCCCTCCTGGAGGCCCTTTTGAATGTAGCACTCCTCGGTGACTTGTGTTCTGCCTTGAGTCTCTATGGACTTGGATTCTTCTGCCTGGATATGCACAGGGCTTTAACTCACTGTTATGGGCTCTATAGTCTGTGCCCTGGTGGGAGGTGGGTAGGATCTGGTCTATTGTCTCAGAGCAACCCCCAAGTTGTACAGGAACAAGTGAGAGAGAAGGAGTGGACCAGCATATCTGGGGCAGAAATTTATTCCGCTATTTTTCTCTTTCTTCAATTCAGTGTTTGTGGCATCCTTCTCCAGCCTCTCTTGTCTTCCTTATTTCCAAGCAAATGGGATTTGCCATTTTATTTGCTGACTCTCTGGGAAAGTTTATTCAAGAGATGGCTTACATTGTCATGTTGATGACCTAACTTTCTCTGTATTGTTTTTTTCCACTTTATTTTTAAAGAAGCTTTATATAACAGAAAAGTTACATTAAAAATATAGGGGATTCCAGAGGATTGTGGGAAGATGATGATGGATTGACGGGCAGAGCTGAATACTCTCACAAAAACAACAGAGAAAGAAGCAAAAGCTGTCCAGGGATCTACTTTAGGGATCAGCAGACAAGGACAGTGCTACACCACACCCAGGAGGGCAAGAGACAGAGAGACAAAGAAGCCGTAAAGACAAATGTGAGTTACCAAGCCCCCATGGCAGCGGGAAGGGCTCCCCTTCTCCACCCCCAAGATATTAAGCTGGGTAAAACCCCTGTCTCACTGTAGTCATCTGATAGGGGAACAGATATCTTCCTCCCTCTCAGCTGTCTCAAGGGAAAAGGGAGTGGAGTCGGGGTGCTTTTCTTCAGTGAATTCGGTCAGCAGAGCATGCTTTGAATCTCCAATCTGGAGATTCAACACAGGAACACAAGAAGCCCAGACTGAAATACCTCCACAGAAAGGTGCGTTGACTAGCACCACCTGCTGGCCTGTCTGTAAACTGCATGGACAAAAACTGCTCACGCTCTCTGTATCCAACCCCTGGGAGAAAATCTGCACCCCATAGTCAGGCCCTAGCCCAATTTTGAAAACTTAATCAAGCTGGGCAATTTTAAAGACTGAGAATTTGAACCAAATATCAAAGAAGAGCTGTAGAAAAAAAAAAAAAAACATCTCTTGATGGCAAGAGAGAGAAATTAGCCATCAGAGTAAATACACCAACATATTCAGATGCCTAGACATCAGCAAAAAATTCCAAGCCATACTAGGAAATAGGGAGAAATGATCCAGACAGATGAACAAACCAAATATCCTAAAGAGATACAGTATTCAATACAATTAATCAGTGATAATCACATAACTTTCCTAAATCACTTCAAAGAATTTAAATAAAATATGACTAAAGAAATAAAGGATATTAAGAAGACACTGGGAGAGCATAGAGAACAATTTGAAAGCCTGCAAAGAAAAGTAACAGACCTTATGGGACTAAAAGACAAAATGGATGAGATTAAAAATACATTAGAGGTTCATGAGAGCAGATTTTAATTGCTTGAAGACAAAATTAGTGATTTCAAGGACAGAACATCTGAACTGGAAAAGACAGGAGAACAGAAAGAGAAGAGAATGAAAAAAATGGAACGGAGTCTCAGGGAATTGAATGACAATGCAAAACGCACAAACATTCGCATTATTGGTGTCCCAAAAGGAGAGGAGAATGATAAAGGGACAGAAAGAATATTTGAGGAAATAATGACTGAGAACTTCCCAACCCTTATGAAGGATATAAATATCAATATCCAAGAAGGACAAAGCACCCAAAGAGAATACATCTGAATAGACCTACACTGAAACAACTATTATTCAGAATGACAAATATCAGAGATAAACAGAGGATTCTGAAAGCAGCAAGAGAAAAGCAAAGCATCACATACAAGGGAAACTCAATCAGATTAAGTGCCAACCTCTCATCAGAAACCATGGGGGAGAGAAGAAAGTAGTATGATGTATTTAAGGTACTGAAAGAGAAAAACTGCCAGCCAAGAATTCTGTATCCAGCCAAGCTATACTTTAAAAATGAGGGTGAGTTGAAAGTCTTCACAGACAAAAAAAAACAAAACAAAAAAAAACACCTGATAGAATATGCTACCAAAAGACCAGCTTTGCAAGAGATACTGAAGGGGGTGCTGCAGCCTGAAAGAAAAAAAAAAGGGTGGGAGATTTGGAAAGGAGTTTATCAAAGCCCAATGAAGGAAAATGCATAGCATGAATTATTTGAATCTGTCTTTTTTGATTATCATTTAAAGTTTTAGACATAGGACATTTATTCTGGAGAAACAGGGCAAAACTCTGGTTTGTAAGATAAGTCTTTCAGGTGAATCATATAAATCTAAATGGTAGCATTATTATATAGTATTTGGACTATGCTTTGATAAGTTATGGTTCATACTTAAGATCAGAATTCTGAGCATGCGTTTGATGTATAAATTTAATCCAAATATATGGATGGATACATTTTAAAGACACAATTTGAAAAAGCAAATTCTTGAATAGAAAATAACTTGGTCAGTGTTACTAAGATGTCGATTCATTGACTTTTGTTTTATGATAAAGGAAATAAGTGATTGCTTTCTCTCCTAGAAATATACTGCTGTTACTATTCACTCTGTTTTCCTTGCTTCTATAAAGTAAGTTTGTCACAAGGCTTAAATGTTTTTAATATTCATTTTAATTCAAAGTTGTGGTTTTGTTATATGTGGAATCTTTGAAACTTCAGCCAAAAATGCATGCAAATGTGAACATTCTGAAATTTCTCTTAATTCTGATTTGTGCCTAAGATTTTGGCTTTAAAGGAGTTATAGCAATGGTAGTTGCCGCCTTTAGTATTTGTTAGATGTGTGAAGGACAGATAAATATCACAATGGAGGTTTTAGTTTTTAGATTATCACTGTAGGTAGGTTAGCCTTACCACAAGTGAGTCATTTTTTCAAATGTGCATTTTTTCAATGAGTGGATTTTACAGATACATCATAATAAAATGTTCTGCTACATTTTTAAAAAATAGGGGATGATGTGGGAGAGGAGGGGGGGTACACGGGAATCCCTCAAAATTTCAATGTAACTTTTCTGTAATCTAAAACTTCTTTAAAAATAAAGTTTATTATATTAAAATATATATACGGGATTCCCATATACCCCACCCCCCTCCACCTTTCACATTTTCACCTATTAATAACATCTTACATGAGTGTGGTACATTTGCTACAATTGATGAACAAATATTGAAGAATTGCTACTTACCATGGTCTAAACAATTTACATTATGATTTACACTTTGCACTGTACAATTCTATAGGCTTTGACAAAATATATAATGGCCTGAATGCATCATTGCAAAATCATGCAGAACAATTCCAATACCCCAAAATGCCCTATGTTCCACCTATTCTTTGCTCCCCATACCTTCAGGAACTCTGGTAACCACCTTTATATCAATGTTACTACAATAATAATAAGTCTACTTTGATCCATGGTTACATTCCCCCCTTATGTTTGTTCATTCCTCAATCTTGAGGACTTGGGGATGGCGATGCCTGCTCCGCCTCAGATTTAGAGAAGGCTTAGATCTTATGGAGCAAATGGAAGGAAATGTTTTGCTTGCAGTTTTTGATACTTTGTTTTTGGGATGGGAGTTGTCCATCATCATCATTTAGTTAGTTGTACTGGGTGAGTCCGATGAACTGGAGAGTAGGTGTTGGCTGCAACAATGCTGAGATTCAGGGATCAACTGGCATTTGAATAGACCAAAGGTTTAAGTCTATGGGACATATATTTATAGAGTATAGTGCTAATGATGCGTTCAAATAAAAAGAGAAAAGAATCATGTATAAGGAAATTATAAATAAGCCTAACTCTGTTACGGTGGGGAAATAGGTTATCATATATTCTATTTCATGGAGCTGTGTGCCTTGCCTATAGTGTCCAGATGTCTCTAGAGCCCTCAGGACCACTCCTGTTTGAAGTTTTGTTTACTATGGCAGTTAGTGAGATCTGCCTGAGACATGCATAAGCTTAACCTCTGGGATGACCTGCTGACTTATGGCTAAGATTTAAATCTCTTAGCTATAAAACCTCTTTTTTATTTAATATTTTTATTTAATATTTCCTCCTTTTGGTCAAGGTTCTTTTTCCAAATGCATTGCTAGTTGGTGCTTGGTAATAATCCAGAGAGGAGCCAGAGAGGCTCATCCCCAGGAGTCATGGCCCACACCAGGGGGTTTATTTGCTGAGTTTGCCTTAGAGAGAGCCCACACTTGAGTAGCAAGGAGGTTTTCAGGAGGGAACTCTTAAGGAATAGTTATTAAGCTAAGTTTCAGTTTTTACAAGAATAAAGTTCATAAGTACAAGCATCAGTATTGAGGGCTTGGCATGTTGGGCTGTTTACTTTTATTAGGTACCACCTGTGTACTCTAGAGAGTCTTGCCACTCTATTAGAGAACATGGCAGGACTCCTCAGGATGGAATTTAATATTTTGTTGGTTATTGTGTTGGTCTTCATTCACTGAGATAACACCCCATGACCAAATGAACACATCTATAGTCCATAGAGGCATGCTCCAGGTGTACCCTTCCCCCCACACACCTCCACCAACAACACCCTGTACCAGTGACTCTCCCTTGCCATAGTTGCCAAAAAACACTTCCACAATTGTATTCTCAGCCACAGTTCTCTACCTCCCCACAGGTCAACTGTCCCTTCCTCCAGCCCTCCCCACAGCTCTATAAATAGCCCAACCCACCCACCCCAATCCTGCTCACACTCACACTCCATCATTGTCAAACCCCATTCACATCACTGCATCACCATCACCCCTATCCACTGCCTAACCTCCCCCATCCACCTTATTGTAGATTCTACCCAGATTGAGCATTGGCTCACCACTGTCTACTCACTTTCTATCTCATGGTAACCTATTTTCCAGACTCTACCTCTGTGAGTCTGCTCAATATCCTTCCATTTATTTAGGTCTTCTTTGATTTCCTTTAGCAATTTTGAGTAGTTTTCTGTGTATAAGTCCTTTACATCTTTACTTAAGTTTATTCCTAGATATTTGATTCTTTTAGTTGCTATTGTACATGGAAATATTTTCTTGATTTCCTCCTCAGATTGCTCATTATTAGTGTACAGAAATGCTACTAATTTTTGCATCTGATCTTATATCCTATCACTTCATTGTACTTATTTATCAGCTCTAGAATCTTTGTTGTAGTTTTTTGGGGACTTTCTATATATAGAATCAAGTCATCTGCAAAGAGTGAAAGTTTTACTTCCTCATTTTCAATTTGGATGACTTTTATTTCTTTTTCTTGCTTAAGTGGTTGAGCAAGTACTTCTAATACAATGTTAATTAAGAGTGGTGACAGTGGGCATCCTTGTCTTGTTCCAGATCTTAGAGGGAAAACCTTTAGCATTTCACGATGTTAGCTGTGAGTTTTTCATCCTATGCCTTTTATCATGTTGAGGAATTTTCCTTCCAATCCTATCTTTTGAAGTGCTTTTATCAAGAAAGGATGGAGTATTTTGTCAAATGCCTTTTCTGTGTTGATAGAGATGATCATGTGATTTTTTTCCTTTGATCTGTTAATGTGGTGTATTACATTGATTGATTTTCCTGTGTTGAACTATCCTTGCATACCTGGGATAAAACCCATGGTATATAATTTGATTGATGTGTTGTTGTATTTGATTAGTGAGTATTTTTGTTGAGGATTTTTGCATCTAAGTTCATTAGAGAGATTGGTCTGTAGTTCTCTTTTCTTTTAGTATCTATATGAGGCTTTGGTATTAGCATGATGTTGGGATCATAGAATTAGTTAGGTAATGTTCCCTCCTCTTCAGTTTTTTGGAAGAGTTTGAGCAGAATTATTGGTATTAGTTCTTTCCAGAATGATTGGTAGAATTCACCTGTGAAGTCATCTGGTCCTGGGATTTTCTTGGTTGGGAAGTTTTTGATGACTAGTTCAATCTCACTTCTTGTGATTGCCCTGTTGAGTTCTTCTATTTCTTCTTTTGTCAATGCAGGTTGCTTGTGTGTTTCTAGAAATTTGTCGATTTCATCTAAATTGTCTATCTTATTGGTATACAATTGTTCACAGTATCCTGTTATGATACTCTTATTTCTGTGGGGTCAGTGGGTGGTGATATCCTTAATTCTGATTTTATTTATGTGTATCTTCTTCCTTTTTTTTAATCTCAAATATTCAGCTTTTGGTTTAGTTAATTCTTCCTAGTGTTTTTTTTTTTTTTTTTTAATTCTCAATTTCATTTAATTCTGCTTTAATCTTTGTTATTTCATTTCTTCTGCTTGCTTTGGGATTAGTTTGTGTGTGTGTGTGTGTGTGTGCATGTCATTTTTCTTTCTAGTTCCTCCAGGTGTGCAGTTAGGTCTTTGATTTTAGCACTTTCTTCTTTTTTTAATGTAGGTATTTAGGGCTATAAATTTCCCTATCAGCACTAATTTAGCTACATCCCATAAGTTTTGATATGTTGTGTTCTCATTTTCACTCATTTGGAGGTAGTTACTTATTTCTTTTGCAGTTTCCTCCTTGATCCACTGATTATTTGAGTGTGTTGTTCAACTTCCATATATTTGTGCTTATTCCAGTTCCTCATCCTTTATTGATTTCTAGCATTTGTGTTCCTAGAAAGTGCTTTGTATAATTTTAATCTTTCTAAAGTTGTTGAAACTTGTTCTACAACCTAGCATGTGTTCTATCCTGGAGAATAACCCATAAGCACTCAAGAAGAATGTATATCCTGCCAATTTTGGCTGTAATGTTCTGTATAAGTCCATTAGGTCCAGTTTCTCTAATATATTATTCAAGGTCTTTGTTTCTTTATTGAGCCTCTGTTGAGATGTTCTGTCTAATGGTGATAATGGTGTATTAAAGTCCCCTACTATGATTGTAGAGGTGTCTATTTTCCTCCTTAGTTTTGCCTGTATTTGCCTCAAGTATTTTGAGGGTCCCTGGTTAGGTGCAAAAATATTTATGATTGTTCTTTCTTCTTGGTTAAGTTCCCCTTTTATAAATATATAATGTCCTTCTTTGTCTCTTACAACAGTGTTGCATTTAAAGCCTATTTTGTCCAATATTAGTATAGCCACTCTTGCCCTTTTTGGGTTATTATTTGTTTGTAAAATCATTTTCCAACCTTTCACTTGCAACCTGTTTCTGTCCCTGGGTCTAAGGTGAGTTTCTTGTAGATAACACATAGATGGGCCATATTACCTTATCCATTCTGCCAATCTGTGTCTTTTGATTGGAGAGTTTAATCCATTAACATTAAATGTTGTTACTGTAAATGCAGTACTTGCTTTAGCCATTTTTTCTTTAGCGCGTAGTTGTCATATTTTATTATTATTTTTTATCCTTTTAGTTATTCTTACTAATAATCTTCCTTTCTACACTCTCCACCAACCCGCCTTCTTCTGTTTTTAACCTCTAACCTGCAGAACTCCCTCTAGCATTTCTTGAAGGGCAGGACTCTTGTTGACAAATTCTCTCAATTTCTGGTTATCTGTTTATTTTGAACTCTCTCTAATTTTTGAATGATAGTTTTGCTGGATACAGAATTCTGGGCTGGCAGTTTTTTCTTTCAGCACCTTGAACCTGCCAATAAATTACCCCACAGCCAGCTTCTCCACCAGTACCTGGGTAAAGAAAAAAAAAATTAAAAACATTTTTAAAAAATGTTTAAAAAAGAAATATGAACAAAAGGAGAAGAAAACAAAACAAAGCAAAAATTTAAAAAACCTCCAGTTAAGTTCCCTCAGCTCTCCCCATTGGTAGCCCTGTTCTTCCCTACCCTAAGCAGGGTGGGCACAGGCTCATTTGTGGGATCACTCCTCGGCAGCTCCCATCTCCACCAGAGCTGGCTGCATGGCTCCCCCTCCCACAGGACCTACTGGGTGGTATTACTCTCCTGCTGGGCCCGCTGCTATGATCCCTTCTTATGTGGGGCTGGCTAGGTGGCTCCCTTTTTCCCAAGTGCCCACCCAGGACCCCTCCTTCTTCAGCTACCCTGTTTTGTCACCCCTGCAACACACCAACTTCCCCTGTGGCTGGCAAGCCTGCTTACCTTCCCACAGTTTCTAGAGGAAGAGGGAAGCCTGCTGTTCCCTCCTTCGCCATCTTGGATCTCCCATTCTATATTGTTTTTTGATTTTCTATTTCATTATTCTCCACTCATCATTTAAATTAGATTTCTCTTCTTTCTCTAGATCCTCCAGTTGTGAGGTTAGGAACAAGAAGATTGTGCAGAGTTTGAGCTATAGATTTGAAAAGGAATCACAACACAACTGGACAGAAATAGCTCAAGGACAACCCATTCACTCTTGTTGACAAATAACAAGAGTGGACTGATATTACCTTTTTGGAGGATGAATAAATAAAGGAAAATTATGTCATATATTTTGTAAATTATTGCTGAACAAGAAAAAGGGGATGATGTCTGACAAGCTCAAAAGAAATACTTCTTTTTATAAATGGCTTTCAAGAAAAAATATGTTGTAGTTTGGAATTCTCAATGGAAAAGAATAAAATTTTCCCTCTTAAGAAGGAATTAATAGTGCATAGAGTATACAGAAAGACAAAAATGGGAATGAGAAAAAGATTGAGGGAAAAGAAAGAAAAACCCAGCACTGGAGGTTAAATGCACACTGGAAGAAGTACAAAGTAGAATTGCTGCATAGGAAATCAATTTGTGAAATAAGGAAACAGGGAGCAAGAGAAGCTATCCCAAATGTAATGAAATAAGAGGAAATGTATTGATTTTGGAAGACAAAGAATGGAAAAACATTATGTGGATACTTAGCATTGTTGAAAAGGAGGTTAATAGAAATGGATATACCATATGATCAAAGAAAAGAAAACAATTCTACTAGGCTAAAACACCTGTTCATTCAGATTTAAAGGAACTTCTGCATTTTAGACCATCTAAAAAACATGCTTCAAACCTAGATACGTTGTGGACAACTTCTGATTTACAAAGATTAAGAAAATTCCTACATGATTCAAAGGAGCAAAGGCAGGCTACCTGTAAAGATACAAATCTAGGCTGGTATTTGATTTCTTTCCTGCAATATTAAATGGCAGGAAATAATAGAGTAATAGATATAACTTTTTATTAAAAAGATTGTGATCTGTTCAAGAATAATAAAGAAGGCAAAAACATTTTGAAATGAGAGACCTGTTTAAAATCTGAGATATAAGAAAAATTATTCAATAATGAGGAAAAATAATGGAAATAAGAACTGTTAATCAGTTTGAAAATTTCATGCATTTATCAAAAATTATTTTTGTGAAGAGATATGATGCATTAATCACAGTATAATAACAATATTTGGACTCAACATTGCAAAATATATTAATTGGGCCTGGAAAGAATATATCTTCGCCCAATTTTTTCTTCATGGTGAAAACAAAAGATGGCATGTAATCCTTTACCATGATATCAAGAGAAATATTTGAGAAACAAATCATTTTGAGAAACCTAAAAAGATGACAGTATTATAATTTAAAAGAGAATGTATACTCTAAAACAATGGACAGATAATAAAGCTTTGATCATATATATCAGGATAAATAAACGATACAAACAGAAAGCACCCAGTCAAAGTATATATATAAAATAAAGAATGTAAGTTTAATAAATATTTTAAGTGGACTAAACTTCCATATAAAAAATAGCAATGATAATCATAAATTCTAAATCTATTCAATGCACAAGATATATACTGAAAACCAAGTGATACAACATGATAATAAATCAAGAATGGAGTAATTTATATAAAGAATGATGACAAACAGTAAATGAAGATATGCTTCTAGGAAAGAGGGGGCCTTATAAAGTTGAACTTTGAGCTGGGAACCCAAAGGTCTATGCCATAGGAATAAGGGTCTGCAACAAATATAACAACCATCTTAATTTCTGTTTGATTAGGGTCATTTGGAATTTCTGGTCCCCAAGTTCCCTGGTTGAAACAAACTTAAATCCTCTAAGGAGAAAGGTATTTTCATCTAGTTCTCAATTTATATTTCTATTTTTTGGATAAGTATTTCTTATAGTGAGGTAAATCTTTGTAGTGCAATGTCTTTTTTATATTTATCAGTCTGTACTCTTCCCCTTATATTTTTTCCCTTATGACACAGATATAGATGAGATGGTATAGTTATAGAAATAGAGATGTTTCATACTATTTACTAGGATATTATGATGAAGATAATCATTAAAAGCTAGAATTTATTGTTATGTTTTACTAATAATTCAGTAACAATAACTAATTTTCTTCACCATCATCACTCAGTGGGATGAGCCCTGGATAAACAAGGGTATGGGGAGATGGAGGGCTGGGTTTATCAACATACAGGTTGTAATAGAAAACATGAAAATGAAAATGAGCACATTTTCCAGAGATAGGATGCAGAGTAAGAAAAAGGCTAAGATTGTCTTTGATATTCTCTTTCCCAGTCAAGCAGTGTATTCCTTCTTGAGTAGTTCTGATTTCTAGATTATTTAGAGGATGAATCTAAACAACTTTTTGTTTCAAAAACACTGTCGAAGCCAATTTGCTGTTTCAACTTATTATCTGTATTGAATAACCCACCCCAATTTTTATCTGATAGGGAGGAATTATCAATAAAATAGGTTTCTTAATGAAAATATTTTAATTTTCAAGGTAATTCCCTGTTAATCCCTGCTGAGAAGCACATTTATTATTTTTGAATTTTCATATTGCTTGACTGAATATGACTGCTAGTTTTCTTATTTTCCAGATTTCAAATAGCTTACTATGACCCTTAGAAATAATAATAAACCTGCTATATTGGTGCTACCTCTTACAATTTTATGTTACTTGTGTCTTATGTGTGTAAACTGAAAAAAAAAATCTATTAATTTTCCCATCCCAACTCATTTCTATTAAACCTTCTCCCCATGATGTGCCCTATGTAATCAAAAAGGCTGTAGTGCCAAAACAGTCAAGTCAAAGAAATGAGAGAAGAGTGAAAAATATAATTCACAATACTCATTCCTATACCACCTTATCAGTCTACATCTAAAGGCACATCACCCGCTAGGGTCCACTTGTTGAAACAATTCACACTTTATGTTTACTGTTTGTCAATTAGAATTTCTCTCTTCATACTTAGGCATCTGTTGGGAATGGTACTTGTTGCTCTGGTTTCCTTTTAACTTTTTTCACTGTCTGTGAGAAAACACTGTAAATTGGAAACAGCTATACAAATTGCCATTGGGGGCCCATTCCCAAGATTTCTTCCTGGAGGAAAGGAAATCATAGCATGTGTCATTCACTCCAGGGATTTATGCATTGAAGAACAAAATGTCAAAAGTGAAATTAGGTGACAGGATAAAATGTGGTAAACTCCTGAAGTACTAGAGCAATATAAGTCACAGCTTGCTTTTAGCTAAATTTCTATATTTTTCTTTTATTGGAAATGAAGAATTCCAGAAAACTGTATAGTTTTAGAAACTTTACATTTAAAACTGAATGAAATTTTTCCATTGATTTTATATCATTTTCTCTTGTTCCACTTATAATTTTATTTGAAACATCAAAGTCAATAAATGCCATTAAAATACTAATTGCTTGCTCATTGGATAGTCATAATCATTAATATGATGTATACAGGAGATTAAGTAAAAACTTATTTAGTAAAACCAATAGATTGGCAACCTGTCACTGGGCCTTACTTTGGAATATATGCTCCCCAGTGTAACAGAGTTAGACTCATTTACTATTTCCCTAAACATGACTCTTCTGCCCCTTTTATTTGAACCTATAATTAGTACTAGACTCCTTAAACATATGTCACAGAGACTTAAATCTTAGATCTGTTCATATGCCGGTTGAGCCCAGAATCTAAGCAGAGTTGCAGCCAACATCTACCACCCAGTTCATAGGACTCGCCTGGGACAACTAACAAAAGGATGATGATGGACAATCCCATCCAAAAAAACAGAGAGTATCTACAACTGCAAGCAAGACAGTTCCATCCATCTGCTCCCTGGGATCTAAGGCCCCTCTCAGTCTGAAACAGAGTGGGCATCACCATCCCAAAATCCTCAAGATTGAGGAGTGAATGGACATGAGAGGGAAATGCAACTATGGACTTGAGTAGGCATTATTATTTTAGCAATGGAAGAACTTTAACATTGATATAAAGGCAGTGGCCACCAGAGGTTCTGAGGGGAAGGAGAGGGAAGAATAGGTGTAATATGAGGTACTTTGGGGACACTAGAATTGTCCTGAGTTACATTGCAATGATGGATACAGGCCATTATACATTTTGTCAAAGCCTATAAAATTGGGCGGGGCAAAGTGTAAACTATAATGTAAACTACAGACCATGGTTAGTAGCAATGCTTCAATAGGTGTTCATCAGTTGTAACAAATGTACCACACTAATGAAAGATGTTAATGGCGGAAAGTGTGGTAGGCGGAGTGGGGTGCACTATATGGGAATCACCTATATTTTTGATGTAGCATTTATGTGATCTAAAGCTTCTTTAAAAAAATAAAACAAACAAAAAAAAAAAAATAGAGAAAATTTGGTGATATTGAGTCAACTCAAGATTTATCAACTTGTTTAAAATAATATATAAGGTAATAACCAAATTTACCTTATATATCTAAAACCATTTTTTCAATGCTATAACATCCATTTTCTTATTACATATTAACTAATTTTATGATGGTGTTTCTATGTTTCTTTTTAAAGATCTCTCTATCTTGCCTTTTTTAAATACTATCATATATACACAAATTATATAATATATTTAAAACCAGATGCAAAACAGCCAACATGATCAATGTGCTCATTTATTCATTGGAAGTAAAAGACATAACAATGGTGCCTGGTTGAAGAAGTGAATTATTGAAGACTGTTAATGTTTTCGGATTTTACCTCTGGGTACTTGGTCATATCTCATTCCTGACAGCAATTTTTGTAAGCGTTCTAGGCCAGATGGTACAACAAAGAATTTTGGAAAGAAAAAACAAATCAAAGATGCGAGCTTTTGTTTTATTCTTATTTGTTAAAGTAATTAGAAGAATACAAATTACAAACTATTAAGTATTGATTGAATTTACCTGATCTCCATTTATTGGCAACTTTATTTTTCATCGAGATACAGTGGTTAGGTTGAGTTGAAAAAAGGCAGGGAAGATTAAAATATTCACAATTACCTCTTTTCTAAATTAAATTATTATTTAGAACCATACAAATTATGGTAATGTCTCAACATAGAGTCTAAATAAGTTGTATGAGTTTCATCTTAACACTTTGTATTGGTGTTTATAAACTACTGAAATTTAGATATAAATGATAGCTAAGTAAATTGAAACTAGCTCTTTTAAGATTTCATTTGACTTGTAGTCTAGAAAAGGAGCACTGACCTGAAATTCAGATCATCACAACTCTGCTCCCCAAATGTGCTATGGAATGAATCAATCAATACTCTATCAAGCATATTATCAAATTTTTATTACATAGATGTTGAATATTCCTAAAAATTTTAGAAAGAAGATATACTATGATGAAAAGATTAGAAAGTCAAGGCTTTAATTAACATTGTACCTTTGAATATTTAATATTAGAATATACCACAGGTGCCTTGCTTATGTAAAGCCAGTGTGTTTAGTTATTTCATTAAATATGAAATTTAATTTCAATAATTAATAATATTTGTAACATATTAATGATAAGGTGCATTTTGGAAAGCAAGGTTTTTAATGCTCGTTGATAAGTATTATAATGAGCTTTGTATTTTAAATAAATTTCTTTAATATATCTCATTTTGACATCATCTAACACTTATATTTGGAAGAAAGATAAATACAAAGGCAAAATAGTAAATTTTACTAAGACTTTGAGATTCTGAAGATGAAGTAATATCAAAATAGAAGTTGACACTCCTGGCATACATAAATATGCAGTGCTAATTAAGTTGTGGTCTACTGGTTCACATATGGTTTGCTTGGCCGCCATGACTACTGTTCTGTTATCTCCAGGGCTTTAAAGGAGACATGAAAAAGTGGAGGCCCATGTGCCCATAGCCTAATTAGAATTGGGCATAGCCTAAGGAAAAATTTAACATTTTACTTCTATTTCCCTTATGTCAGATTATTTTGAATTGCTGTATTGAGTGGAACATCGAATGTTTCTTCGACAAGCAGATATCTTTGCTCATTGGTAAAACTAATTTAATTCAAGAAATAGTGATAGAGAACCTATTATGTACAATGTACTGTGCCAGAAAATGGGGAAACTGTGGTTCCTGTTTGCAAAGAGCTTCTAAAAAATAGGGAGTAAAGGTATGAAAACAAATAATTATTAGAGATAGAAGCTAGATCATAGTTGTTTTCAAAGCAGCCATAATCATATTTGCCTAGGAGGGTCAAGTAATGAATGGAATGATTTCAATGAATATTTAATTCCACGTCTGTTTATTGTCTCCAGGGTGCTAGGTAAATCGTTAGCCATTGGTAATACATCAATATTTCAAGCAAGTGAAAATGCCTTGGATAATGGTTGGAAGAAGATATAAAAATAAGGAAATGCCTAATTATTAGATGAGTTACATCCTACTTTTTAAATGAGCATGTCATCCTAAATTTTAATACTATTAATCTATATCCATCAAATCAAAGGTAATTTTTTGAGATGCAACATAAAAGGTATTATCACATGAGACTCTGCCAAAAACTAGCATTGATAATCACTAATATTTCAATTATAAGACACATAACCCATGATTTCTTTGCTATAAATGATTTATTTTTGAATACATGCTACATTCTTATGTAACATATAGTCTTTCCTTAAAGAATGATACTAATCATTTTTGTGACTGTTGTTTTGAAACTACCAAATAAGATGTTGCACAGATATTCATAAATATTATATTATAATTTTACCCTATGAAATCATAGCTATAAATGTATGACCCAATATTCTATTTCATTTGTAGTTCCTACTAATTCTATACTAAAACTAATAAAAAGATATCCTCTTTTGCTCTGCCCCTCTTTCTTTTGTATATATACATATTTAGTCAACTATAGTTTACTTAGTATTGACCTATATATTATTAAATAAGCTTATACTATTATTCCCTCCATCTTTCTACATTCTTCCCCTTTTAATTTTTTCTATCTCTGTAAGTTCTATTTTTTTTTCTTGTCACCATAATATTTGCACTGGTTTCAAGGTTATAGGAGTATAATATTGTTAAATAGATTTAGTGTTCATCAATATTCCTATTGCTTTGCTTTTCCCAGTAATCTCTAAATTGACTCAATTTGATTTTTCAGGAAATGTTTATGAAAATATAATTCCCTAAGCTATTACATACTTAAAATTCTTACAATTTGCCATGGGTGCAAATTCTTCATCATACTTTGTTTCACTTAGGAATTTGTGGAAATTGCTCAATGAAGGTTGATATGAAGATATCTGAGATTATTTTTAAAATCCCCCCTTATACGTTGCTTTACCTTTTTGTCTGAATTTTCAAATGATAGTTTCTGACTTTAAATACCAGTATCTTCAGAAGGATATTTTTCAGTGTTGAACATTGTGGGCTTGTTTGTCCCTTAGAATCAACCTTTTCTGCCAAACTGTGCATTCAAATCTACTTGTATTTTAAGAGTTTTAATTGGGGGGGGGGGCTTTATTTAGCAAAAATATAAATATTTATGTTTTATTCTTCTATCTTTTTTTTTTTCATTAGAAACCTCCTGTTTGTATGTCCTTTAATGTATTTCTACCTTGTTCATTCCAATTTTTCCTTAAGTTCTATAGTGCTTTAATTTTGTTTCTGCATTTCCCCTGAGCTTGTTCAGTTGACATTTTATCTCCTCCTGTTTTCTCACCATCTCTTCCCCAAATTCCTGTATTTTTGCTTGGTGCTCCTGATTCATGAAAGTAATATCTTTACCCAATTTTGTAAATTCATGGAGAAATGGCTAAATTTTGATCTATTCCTTGTGTACCACCTCCCCCTCCTTTTTTTAATAGTATGTGCTCTTCATCTGCCACTTTTTTTTCTTGTAGTATTTTTTAATAGATGCTACAGACTCTATACTGGCTATTTTCATGAAATAAATAACTTTTTATTTTAAATTTTGGAGGGGCCAGGAAAATTTTCCTGCCCTAGAGAAAATTTTGTTAATGCTCTAGGCTTTTTTGTTTATATTTGTTTAACTGCATCTTAGGCCAATGTATATATGCACCTGGAGTTTTGGACACAATAAAAAGTTTCCTTCTTCCCAATGTCACAGGGCCAGAACCTTTTTACATATTGCTTGAGTGTGTGTTCCCACCCCCAGTCTATGCATCCCATTACTGCTACTGAAAGTAGGGATTTAGATTTTGCACTAGAATTTGATTTGTGCTCTTTTGCTTGTTCTCTGGTTTAGATTTATCAAAGCTAGCATCTACATTTCTGTATGTTATTCTTTTATTGGGTATCACTAATTTTCAGAAAGACAAAGGGTGATGCCAATATCATACCAGTATTGTCACAAAAGAAGTTCTTTAAATATTATTTATTTCAGTTTTGATGGTAGTGCAAGGTAAATTTGGCTCTAATTATCCTACTGGGAGACAATTTAGTATGGTGGGTTGAGAATATGGGATTTGGAAACCAGCTGCCCAGAGGTGAATTCCACTTCTGCCTCTTATTCTTTGTATCTTTAAGATAATTACTTTATATGGCCTCAGTTTTCATATCGATAAAACTATAGTAATAAATAGCTCCTTGTTAGGGTTGATGAGGACATGAAATAAGTTCCATCTATAAAGTACTCGAGATTACAACATAGCACATGGCAGATGATATTCACCATTATTATTCTCAAGAAAACATAAACACTATATTATATAGACTAAAGTAGACTTATTATTCTACTATAGCCTTATTATTATTCCAGCATATATAGGCAGTGGCCACCAGAGGTTCTGAGGGATGGGAGAGGGAAGAATAGGTACAATAAGGAGGCATTTTCAGGACATTGGAGTTGTCCTGAATGTCATTGCAGTGACGGATACAGGCCATTGTATATTTTGTCATAACCTACAAAATTGTGCGGAACAGAGGGTAAACTATAATGTAAACTGTAGTCCATGGCTAGTAGCAATGCTTCAATATGTGTTCATCAATTGCAACAAATGTACCACACTAATGAAGGATGTTGTTAATGTGGAAAAGTGTGGGAGAGGGAGGGAGTGGGTAATATGGGAACGCCTTATATTTTCTATGTAACATTTATGTAATCTAAATCTCCTTTAAAAATTAAAATATTAAAAAACAAATAGAAAATTAATATGAACATTTTCAACATTCCTAATGTGACAAAAATAAAACAGTTTACACATGAAAAAGAAATATGAGAAAATAAATATTCATTAAATTTATAACAATGTTTATACTTACATTTATACATTAAAATGTATATCTTTTATATTCTAGAGAAAATTGGACTTCATGAATAAAATCTCATGCAATTTCAAAAAAAATAAACACTATATTGTAACATTTCTGAAAAAGAAAGCCATTCGAAAATATAGACTTAAATACACTTGAAATTTCATTTTTGTTTAAGATAAAATAACTGATTATATATTCAAGGTGACTAAAAGAGAAGTCAGTGTGTTCACTAACTTAATATTTTTAAATTTATCAGTAATGGGCCTTAGTCTGAAATATGGGATCTGCTTTCAAAAATAAAATACTTAACATTTTGTCTATAGAACATTTCAGGGTTAAATTACTTTCATTTACCTTTAATCTTCATGCAACAAAATCTTTCTACTTCCCAGAGCTTTCTTCATTATCAAAAGATCTTGATATAGATTCAAATTCAAATGGTAATGAGAATTTTTCACTAAAATTATAGTCATAAGTAAATGGATGTGTGTATCAGTTAGTTCTCCTTCTAGCATAATTTTAATTAACCAGATTGCTTCATTTAATTTTTTCAAATTATACCAATTTGACATTTATTTAATTTTTAGGAAGTGTTAGCGTTTATTTCCTGTTCTATTTCTCTGTTATTGTGCACAGATAGGTCTGCTTGAAGTAGGCAAAAGTATTTCTCTTTCCCTGGAAATCATCCAGATATTTACAGACAATTGTTGCACTTTACTTTTGTCTTAGTCATTATTCAGTAAAGTATTCCTCTTTTAATTCCATTAAGATTATTCATATGTCAATCCTTTATTCATTCTTAATGATCTTCTCTGAATCTCCATAATTATTCTAATCTTTCCAGTAAAGAGACACCTTGGAAAGAAAATAAAGGGAGAAATAAAGTTTTGTAACTCAAATAGCCCCAGTCTTTTATAACTTCCTGGTGTGCAATAAAATATTCCTGTAAAGGCCAGGATGGTAAATGCCTCATTATCCCTGGGATTTCAGTGGAGAATATATTCCAGAGTATCTGGTTAGGGGTCTGTTTTATCTTCATGCACCTATATATAGAAGTAAAATTGCCAGGTTTGTTTCAGAATCATTGAGCCATCCTAGAAATGTATAATTAATTGGAAATAGTGGGATAAAATTGCTGTTTTGCAAACTTGGTGGAATAACAATCAATAGTGAAACCTGATTTCTTACTGATACTGAAAGGCACTTTTATATTTGGGTACTTTATATGACAGTATTTAAATTCAGTGTCTTGTGAAATTGGCTCATCTCATTATCTAATATCATGTATTCTGATTCTTTTGGCTTTCTTTAGCACAAAATTATATGTATTTATATAAAATATTTTATATTTTATGTAAAAGGTAAGCTGCAACAAATCTCTTTAAGGCTCAAGTCCTCTTAGTACTAGATCGGAGAGAAAAAGACTAAATATCTTTGAATGAAAAGTGTATTGCTATGTTGAAAGTATGGTTCCCAACATGGAAAAAAAATTAGTTGAACTGGAAATTTTCACCTGTTAGTCTCTGTGGCTGATTTCATAGTGAACATGAAATCATTGCAGGCCCAGAATCCTAACAACATGGACCCTATCCCAGACCAGGAATTTTCTGTTCTTAGACAGAGGCTATTATCAATCTTGACGGCTTTCACCTAATGCAAATCCCTTTGACTGGAGGAAGAGTAGTTTAATTTTGACGGTTTTCAAACTTTCCTAACATGAATTAAGAACATATGTTATGATGATTAAGCAAAAGTGTTTATGAGATGCATTCATAAAATGGACACAGTGCTGGTGTACCTGCTTTTGTCTTGCAGGGACTGACCTGGACATTATATCCTGCATAAAGTGCACTGTGACCACTTTCTGAACACATGTGGTAGTTTTATAGCTACCTTGATGAGCCACGATGATAATGCATTCTTCAATCTTCATAGAAATCACTTGATTTTGCCTGTTTGTCCACCCTCAACCACAGGCCATTTATCTAGTCTACTCATTTACCATTCCCTCACTGAATTCACATTCCAGCTGAACCTGCTGAATAGCTGAGCCAAAACCCCATTTGGATCATAAATGAGGAACCTCAATCAAATGACTGACAGTCACATCATTTCTACACTGTTTGAACACAACAGTGTCTAAAAAGGGATCTATGACTAATATGTAATAATAACACTGCTTCTTTTAAATGTTTCCTTTGCTCTTTTCTGTTGTTTCCTAGTTGTAATTGTTGGATATTACAAAGACACAGTCTGACAGATTCTACTCTCAATATACATTTGTATTGGTTTTGTTGTTGTTGTTTGTAAAAGCACATTTGACAATTATGGAACCAAGGTGCCTAGTTATAGAAAATAAATCAATTAAGATAGAAAATAATCAATTAATTTTAATTATTTTTATAAAAAGCCATAAAAAGATATTAGATGCTTTGGAAATAATTTAACAAAATAGAATTAAACTGGTTCTGTAGGCAGTTTCTTTTTGGCCATAAAAAGCCTCTCTCTCTCTCACTTTGTGGAAGATACTAAACCCCACAGTGCATGCTAGCGTGTGTTTTGTTAGCCCTTGATGCCCAAAAGAATCATTATGTTCAGTAACTGAAGTCTCACACACCCTTGCTCCTGTTTACCCCCGCCGTGTACCACAGATGGAATAAATGGACCTGCAATTCCTCAGGGTTTTAAAAAATTCACTATCATAGTTTAGAAATTGTGGCTGCATCATTGACTTCCTCCTATAACAGCCTGGTTTAGTGTAGCATCCTAGATGTAAAGCCACATAGAGTAAACCCATAGCTTTGCTTAAAATCTCTTTATGGACTGTTAATCACCAAAGCAGAGGATATAATGGATTGAAAATATTTACTAGACTTGCATTTCTATATACAGCTGTGCCTAGATAATTTAATCAGTGTTTGCCAGACAATTTCTCCCAAATTCTGAATTTAAATAAGAAAAAAATAGAAAAGTGTTATGCAATACAGTGGTTTTGATTGTCACCCATTAAGTAAAATGTTTTTATTTATGACATAATGTGTGAGAACTACAAAAATGGACTTAATATTATCCATTAACTGCATACAATTGCATGTTAGTTTACAAGAAGTGTATCCACCTAAATGTTTACTAAAATTTTTCCCATGGGAAGGCAGAAAATGGACAATTCCATGCAAAAAGCAGAGAAGTGGAATAAAGTGAATGAAAATTGTATGGAAAAGAATGTCACAGTTTGGTTTATAACATTTCACTTGGCTAATGAACAGAATATTCATTTCAAATACACGTAAATGTCCCACATCTAATTAAAATAAACCTATCTCACAGAGACGCTCCTTCTCCTCAAAGCATCTATTGCTTTATTTAATACATTAAAATTGCCCGGTGAGAACCTTTACGTGGGGTTATTTATGCAGTTGATGTTACCAATTTGTATGTCATTTTATCAAGTTTGCTTCTACACTTAATATCTGTCTTGAAAACATATGGCTTCAAACACAAAGCAGCTGTGAAAATGAATCCGGAAGGGAAACTCTGGATGAGGAAACAAAAGACTCTAACAATTAGCCACAAGTAAAAAACATTTACCAGTGGTGATGATTAAAATGAGTTCTGTAGGGAGAAGCTTATTTTTATGATAAGGATGGGAAAAGGTTGTTAGAATAAACTCTGCTCTCTCCACAAAAGGAAAGAAACTTTGTACTAGAAAAGATAAAAATCCATATGGCTTTTATGTTGTAAACCACAATGTAAGGGAACTAAATAGTGTGAAGGCGAGTTTTAAATATTAAATGCATATAAATTTACAGACATACAAACTGCTATAGCAGCCTGTGAGACACAGGCTAAATATTTAAGGATCCCATTTCTAAATCTATAGAGAAATCAAAATGCCAACTTGAACGTCCATATAATGGGTATGTCTTGAATAATATGTAAGAACCAATTACACAACTTTGTAATGATACAGCAATACGTGTGCTATATCAATAATAAAAAGTCAGATTCTTTTGTGCTAGTAATCTGTTTTTACACTCTGGCCATTTATTTAAAGTATACTGCAGTATAGTAGAGGTATAATTGCTATTTTACAAAGCTTCTTCACATGGAAAGAAGAGAGAGACTGTAATTATGATCCTGGACACTCTGGCTTAAGGCTGTGAGGGATGAGATAATTGTGGGAACAGTGAGACTTTTATTTCACTTCCAAAGGCACCAGTACATGGTGTAGAAAACCCCGGAATCACTGGTTTTGACTACAAAATTAGGCCCCTGGAACATTTGGGGGATGGGTGGGAAAGTATAGGTGAACTATTGGATGCTTGTCCAATATTCCCACATATCCATAAAACCAACTTAATTTATCACCTGTAAATTCATGAAGCCCTACCTTTTTGGTAAATACATATACTCCTGCTTGGGAAGACATGGATTGGAAAATGATACATAAATTCATGGCCTGCTTAAAATTAGAATGGTCTATGATAACTGAGGAAAGCATCAAAATGGGCTTTTGAACCTTTTGTGTGGGAAGTCTTCAGATATAGTATGATGGGATTGAAACTGTATTTGGAATGTCTAAATTTATTTCCATTATCTTGAGAAGGAATCTTTATTCTAACATGATATTAGTGTGTCAACCATCGATCCTTGGAGAGTCACAATTGCACATATTCCATATTCCATTGCATTTGCCTATATTTTCATTAGAATTCTCAGGCTATGTGTTCAATTACTTGGCTAGGAATTCATGTTATTATAGATATTGGTAAGGTGACTTAATCTTTGCTTTTTTCCCTTCTGCCTTTTGTTTTTATTCCAAAATTTTGATGTCAATCTAACTTATCCATTGGATTTAAATAGGTTAAAGACTATATAGGATGAAAAATGAGTAGAGAGAAATATATCTTAACACGAAAAGAGTTAAGGAACAAGATAAATCTTTCATTCTTTTATTTAAGGTCATGAGAAGTTATTTTTCAAACAGTCTATTAATTATGTTTTTAATTAAATCCTACCTTAGGTCTAAATTTTATAAAGCTGAGAAAACTCCATTAAGGAATGGAACTAACATAATCTTGGCAAAACTTATAGAAGCACAAGCACAGGCATCCAGCTAAATTGTGTCTGTACTTTCAAGAAAAAAAAGGACAACTTAAGGCATATTGGATACTACCATGAAGAGTACCATTCAAGTATCAGAAATGTTAAAGAATGTTGTTTAGATAGAATACAGATGAAGATTTACATTGACTTGCAATTCCTGTGTACTTTTCTGAGGTTTAAGTAGATGATATGCTGATGAAGTATTTCTAAAGAGACATATCAAGTAAGGACAGTTGAGTTTCTCCCAGGAATATGAGTACAATTGCCAGTTAGAGTTCTGGTGGTAGATTCATAAATGTTAATTGTAATTATTTCAATTATTCTTTTTATAATTTTTTGTAACAAAACATTGAATAAAATTTACAGAATTTATAAAGCACAGGAGCCAGCTGACAAAGCTCTCCATGGTCAAAACTGGAACAATTTGAGCAAAAAAATAAAGTAGCATTGGATTATAGCACAGAGTATAAAATAAACATCCTTATGTCCATACTAAGAATCCATAACCCCACTTTTATAAGAAAAACATCAGACAAATTCTAATAGATGGATATCCCACAAAATACCTAACTGGTACTGCACAAACTGTAAAGGTCATCAGAAACAAATAATGTTTGAGGAATTTTCACAGTCAAGAAGAGTCAAAGGAGATATGATATCTAAATGTAATATAATATCCTGAAGGAATCTTAGAACAGAAAAGGGACAGTAGCTAAAAGCTAAGAAAATCTGAATAAACTATGGGCTTTGGTTACTAAGATTGTATTAATATTGTTTCATTAACTGTGACAAATACACCATACTAATGTAAGTGTGTGGTGTGTATGAGAACTCTGTATACTTTCTTCTCATTTTTTCTGTAAATCTAAAACTGTTAAAAAAAAATAGTTTATCTAAAAATTAATAGACTTTTAATCAGAGGTTCACTTCTGGAATTTACCTTAAAAGTTACTTAAAGGCATTCATAAATATTGATTTTAAAAGTAAAAAATTGACAACAAAATAATCAAATATAAGGGTAGTGGTTTAGTAAACTATAGTGCAATTGCAAGATACAGCAATCTAAAAGCATGTTATAAGACATAATGAAATGTCAATAGGCTTTTTTACAGGGAAAATGTTTACTAAAATTTGTATAGTTTAATTCCAAATTTCATAAGATATGTTTTTAAATGTTGACTTTAGAAATGTGATTAATTTCCTGCTTTTCCACATTGTTGCTTAAAATTGACCCTGGGTCACCAATTCTATGTGATGTTAACATTACATTTTCCTTATTTGATGTACCTGGCTGGTTAAATTCTTTTTCAGAAAATTAAATTTTATATTTTGCAAGATCTTTTAAAGTGAATTTGGATTTTTGTGTGTTTTGCCATGATTTTTATTTCAACTAATATTGTTTGTAATAACTTTATTTTAATTTAATTTAAACCCCATTTTTTCTTGATCCATTAGTCAATATAGGGTTCAATATTGCATAAAAATGTTTAGCTTTAGTATTCAGCATGTATAGAGTCACTAAAACTCTAACTACTTTGCTAATGATTTTCAGATTGGTATTAAATGTTCTCTGTTTATCTACTTGCGACCTAACTCGTCATTAAAGGACAATAAAGTATCTCCCTCTAAACTCTATATTAAAATCAATATTAATGTTAATAGTTCAAGATACTTTAATTCTAGTGTTCTAGAATTTATTTGAGTTTATTTTTTCACAGCCTAGCTGCAGAGACAGAGAAGTAAAATAAAACAGTTCAGAACCTGGACAGAGCATGACCCATTTGTAGGGTGCTAGGAATCATATAACTCAGTCAAAGGATTAGGAAAGACCTCCTCAAGAAAATACATTACATGTCAAAAGGAGGAGTAGATCATGGGCTTCTAGAAGTGAGTAAGAATTACATGATGAAGGCTGTGGATATCCTGTTAAAAGGCTGAGATGTTTTCCTGAAGATAATAGGGAACTATGGGACAGGTTTTAGCTGGGGGGAAACACGGATCAGATTTCTCTTAAATATAGGTTGTTTTTTTTTTTTTTTTTTTAATTTATTTATTTTTTATTGTGGGTAAAAAGCAAAATTTTCACAATACATACCACTATTTGTAAAATGATATATAAATATATATGCATATATGTGCATTTGCTTACAAAAATGTTATTTATATATATATATAAATATATTTTAAGAGGTGCTTAGATTACCCAAAATATTACACAGAACCCACTGGGATTCCCATGTTGCCCACCTCCCACACCTCCCACCACATCCCACACAAACATCTCCCACAAGTGTGGCCCACCACCCTCAATGGACTTACACATCCTGGGGCCTTGCCACCAACCATAGACCACAGTTCACATCGTAGACCACACTCTCTCCCACACAGTTCTGAGTGGTGTGTGCTGATTTAAAATGGCCTACATCCGTTGCCACAATGGTATTCAGGACAACCTCCAAATCCCAAAGAAGCCCCTGTATTTCAACTGTTCATCCCCTCCCTACCCCAAAAGTGTCAAGTGGCCACTGGCTCCACCTCATTGTTATAATTTCTTCCGTTGCTAGAATCACCATATGTGAACAACAGAATACCATCAAGTCCACTCTAGTCCATAGTTCTTACCCTAATCCTGAGGGGACTGGAATGGTGATGTCCACTCCACCTCCAAGTGAGAGAGGGCTTATATCCCATGGATATGGTGAGTGGGATGATCCTGCCTGTAGATGCAGGCCCTCTCCATTCCCTGGGATGGCCATTGCCCATCGTTGTCTCCTCTCCAGGTGACTTGGATGAGTCCATTGAGCTGTAGGGTAGGAGTTGCAGCTCCACCAAGATTCCATGCACAACTGGCACATAGTAGGACAGAGGCTCCAGTCTCTGGAAGTATACCTAAAAACTTCAGTATCACATATAGGTTTGAATAGAAGGGACTGATGAACCATGTGCAGGGAGGACTTATTTGAGTCCAATTCTGTCAGTCTCAGGAGGTCTTACGTATACCTCAGTAGGAGCTCATAGAACATCTAAGTGCCTATCACCCCACACAGAGGGGCTCCGGAGAGCTCTGGAGACACCCAGGTCCTATATAAGTGGGGAAAGACCCAGAGACTGATGCCTTATCAGTGGGCTCTATTTTGGAATCTGTGCTCCTGAGAGTGACAGAATTGGACTTAAATATAGGGTTTTAATAGCAGTGTGAAGGGTGTATTGCAGAGGGGTTCTCTGAGGCAGCAAGTCCACTCTGAAGTTAGTGGGTTCAAAGCAAACTTAATGGAGTTAGCTGGAAAAGGAAGTGCTAAATTAAGAAATAAGGCCGTGGCAGCTTCTATCCCAATGGGATGAGTTACAGCCTAAGGGGAAAAATTAGTATGAATTTCTTGAAAAAGAAAATTTTTTATAACTCCAAAATTTTTAGTTTTAGTTTATTCTGAGTACCAGAACTATATATGCATTTACTCACTTAACACTTGATTCTTCCACATCATTACATATTATAACTGGACAGACTGGAACTCATATTCTTTCTCCCCAAACAGCTCTTCTGCCTACATATCTCACCTTGGTTAATACAGAGGGACTGAGTATGACTGTGATTCAACAGGGAAAATAAAAACACTTACAATAGAAATTTAGTAGTATATCGTCTGCTGAACAAAACTTGACCTTATTTAAATTGTTTCCATGCAGACCTAATATTGTCAAAAATATTAGTAGAAATGGAGATAAGCATTGTATTTCTTCTACAAATGTGGTGAAACCTTTGATTACTATAAAAATCCTTAATGGTATGTAGCCATTTAATTGCTTGTCTTGAAAATGAGAAAAAAGATTTATCTAAAAATATACTCTCTCAGTGATTTTTTAAAACTTGTTAGCTAAATTGGCAATAACCTCGTTGAGTGTAATATCATTCTGTGAAGATAATTTGTTAATTGAAAAATCTAGTCCTCATACTGAAGTTTAACTTTCCATCAGACAAATTAATAAAAATGTTTGACATCAAATGATTCAATATTGTCTTTTCTCCTAAGAATCGTTTTTGTTCATTTCATACAAAATATATCATATATTGCCAGCTAATTACCACTTAAGACTTTTCTACTTTGATGAGGAGACTGTCTACTATAATATATTTGTCTTTATCTAATAAACTCATTTGATAGTTTGAAATATGACAGCAGAGTTTCAAAGTGAAAATGAACAATGGATAGGATGAAATGTGGTGAGTATCCAAGTGAACAATGGAGGAATGTTTTTATTAGATTAGAAATATTATTTCTTACAACTGAAGATGCAAATTATGCTGGGATGCTGTGCTGTAATGTTCCATTCCCAAGCTCAAGATAAAATTTGCATATCTAAATTGGATCAGGCCAAATGGCTTTCCCTGGTCTCTCTGCCCTGGGACACAATCAGCCTGAAAAAGCCAGCAGGTGGCTCTCAATAGTAAGTTTTAAAAGTCTATATTCAGGAGTCTTCGTGTGTGGTTGTGTTTGTGTTTGTATATGTATATATATGTGTGTGTATCTTCTCAATTTATTTGTTCCGTTTTAGTTAGAGACACGGACAACCAAATTCTTCTACCTCATTTTGATGATGATTTGCTTTACATATTACTTCATTTTGGTGGGTTTTTGTTGTTGTTGTTGTTTTCTTAGAATCTTTCTACCCACAGTACCTCACATTGTTATTTTCCTTTCACTAAAATTTCTCTGCTAGTTGATTTTTCAGTGTGGTAAATATTCGAAACTGAGTTCTGAATGAAATCATCTTTATGTATTAATAAGCTATGCTCTCCCTTACATTCATGTTTAAGGAAATATATTAGACTTTTAATGAAGAATAAAATGTATTTTATTGGGCAGTTATCCAAGAGGATTCTACCTATTAGAAAGTTCAAATTCTTTTTCAAATTATTCATTTTGCTCTGTTTCTTTTGTCGTAGGCAAATTGCGGATATGGGAATTGTAATCTGTGTTGCCTCACCCAAACTGGTTGTGGAAGAGACTCCTGAATCCTCCAAGAACGACCCAAATGGTGAACACTAGCCAGATGCTGGAATCAGCAAGGAGGCCATTATACAGCCATGGTTTGCTGTTATCAAAGAGTAGTGCCTTAACCTGGGCTGCTAGACCTGAAGTGGACATGGACTGAGATGCTCTTCAGATAGCACACGCAAAAGACCTGACAGGTTCTAAAGTGTGCAGCTGTAGCTATCCATTCCAAAATGCCTGGCAGGAGGAGGAGGTTGCTGCTTTAAGGAGCCAGTATTATAAAATAACTTTCCTGAGGGAGTCACATTGGTCCCATTTGGAAAGGAATGAATATCCTTCCTCCTTGGTAGTCCCACAGATTTTTAGAAAAATCTATTAGGGGATGAGGGTGGGTCAAGAAACTGCCTTATTCAGTCATACAAGTCTATAATCATCAGAGTTAATTTCTTTACACCAATCTCTGTTTACATCCTGAAAGGTGTCATGAAGAACATTCTATTAAATACAATTTTTTTGTGGTTGCTGTTAAAGTGCACGATGCATGGATGGTAGGAAGTAGCGGGACTGCCGGCCTGGCCCTGGGATGCGAGCAGCCAAAGGAAGAGGAAAGAAAGTCAAAGCGGGTCATGGATGATGGATGTATACGTTTAGTTAAATTTTCTGAGTAATCAAACCACTATTTGATATAAAGTTGACTTGACAATGAAATGGGTTTATATTTTCATATTTACATATATAAATCTCAAATTTAATGGCATAAGCATTGGAATTAGATTTCAAGAACTTGGGATTTGCATGGTTGATTACCTTTACACACTTATTGGTTTAAAGGAAATCAGTACAACGTAGAAGACGTTCATGGTAACCAAAGATCACCTCATTATCAGGACTTACACAAGAATTCCAAGTCAAAACACCTGAGTGTCGGTTCTCATAAAAATCAGAACTACATGTTTTTAAGGATTAAAATAATCCAAAAGTAATAAACCAATAATAGTCTTAATATCATTTATTGTTTTTAAAAATTAGAAAAAAATTTATTTTATAATATGTAAGATACACCTGTATTTGTGTATAGAGGATTATATGATTTATTCAAATATCATAGAATTATTGCCATGATGTCCAGTCTTGGTTATTCACAGATATAACATTCATTGGGAGATGATCCATTCTCTGTTTCCCAATTTTCATTTCAATTTAACCTTTTATGTGAAGATTAAAAGTGAATGAAGTATAAACATATTTTGTTAATAGCCTTGTTTTAATAATGATGGATAAGTTAATAACCTTTATTCCTTAAAAAATGTTTTTGACTGGGTAAAGAAACAATTTCCTAATTAAAAAAAAAAACCCTCCAGGAAATAAAACTATGAAATGCAAGAACACAACACCAGTGCTACCATTGTTAAGTTAAGGATGGAGTTGACCCTGAGTCAAGTGGCAAATTTTGTTTTTTAGAGTGCATTCACCAAAATTTTTGTACCATGTCCTCTGCAATTTGTGATTTTAAAGTGGCTTCTATTACTATCTACCTTCAAGTTCCCCAGTTTTGATTCCTTTCTATTTACACTTCTACTCTTCTAGGGAATGAGAGAACTTAAGATAACTCTTTGGCTAAAGGAATGAATTACTAATTGGGGGTCCTTAGGTCTTTAAAGGGAAATATTTTAGGAAATTGGAAACTTCACATCTGTATTTGTCAGCAAAAAGAGGTGCTGATGCAAAGTACCAGAAATCTGTTGGCTTTTATAAAGGATATTTTTTGGGGGTAAAAGCATACAGTTTTAAGGCCCTAAAGAGACCAACTCAAGGTTGCTTTCTTACCAAAGTCATTTGCCACATGTTGAAGCAAGATGGTGGGTGATCTCTGCCTGGTCTCTCCTTCCTTCATCCTCTTAAGGCTCTCTGGGCCCAGCTTCTTCTGATCTCAGCTGTAGGCTGGCCTAGGGCTTGTCTCTTAGTGCTTCCTATATCAGTTTAGCATAGGGCTCGTTTCTTTCCAGGAGATCTCTGCTGCTCAACTGCTCGGCTACAAACTCTCAGTTGAATGGATCAGCTCTCCCCCGGCTTTTAGCTGTTTGAGCCTTCTCTCCTCTGGCATCTATGGCGTTCTCTTCTCATGTGTCTTTTTAAATGAGTGTCCACTTATATCAGCCCACCAAGGGGGCGGGGACTCAATCCTGAGTCATGCCCTACTGACGTGGTCAAATCAAGGCCCTAATCTTAACAGGTAATTTAATCAAGACACGTCAGCTGAAATCTAATGCAGTCAAAGGGTAGCACACCCAGAGAAACAGACTGGTTTACAAACATAATCTTTCTCTTTTTGGGGATTCATAAATAATATCAAACTGCCATAACATCATAATCTGTAGTTGTTGATTCTGCCTAAGAGCAATATTTTTTGACTAGGACATATTTAGTGTATATTATTCATGAGAAAAGCATAATTAACATATATGCATATACATAAACATAGATATATTAAATAAATATATAGCATATGGTACATAATTATATATAAAATAAACTTATAATTGAATATAGACTATATTCAATATATATGACTATTTATATATTTTTCCATATGTATATTTGGTTGCTTTGAATTAATTTATATTAGTATTGACTTTCACCTGGGTTCTGATTTCTTGGGCACATGGAGCTCTCTATTTTTTCTACTTTCTCCAGTTCATTTCTCTAAGTCCTGAACAAGTGGTCAATACTGATTTGGTGATTCCTTGAAGAAATATGTAGAAACAATAAGATTGGTAAAAATTTTTAAATCTTACAAAATCAACTGTTGCTGGAATGTCATTTAAAAAATATTTGAGAAAGTAATTTGGCAATATCTGAAAAAGTGAAGATGTACATATTTGTAACCAAGAAATAATACCATGTAGGAGTCTTCAATGCAGGCAAACTCTTGCACATGTGTAAAAGGAGATATATACAAAGGTGTTTAGGGTGGCATTGCTTTAAAAGCAAAATACTGGATTCAATCTCAATGGCTACCCAAAGGAGAATGCATTAATAAAATATGGTATGTTTATTCAATAGATTTTGCAATGAATAAGCATTATTTATCATCCATGTCAATGCAGATACATTGAAAAATATAATGTGGATGTAAAAAAGCAAGCTATTAAATGTTGAATACAGTCTGACACCACTTACATAAAGTTTCAAAAACCCGAAATACTGTTTATTTTTCAGTTACTCAGGAGTTCATATAAATATGTAAAATATTAATTGGAAGGTATATTAGTTTGGGCACATACCCTCAAACAAGGTTTTTAATGCAAGTAGTTTATTTGGGAGGTGATCCCAGGAAACACCACTGGAGTACATGGGAAATGACACAGGAAAGGGAAGGTCAATAAACTGCGCTATTGAGTTGTAGCAGTGGGCATCTGGAGAACAATCCTCCTGGAGAACTCTGGAAGACTGGGTGGAATAGGCACCTCAGAGGACACCAACTTCCAGCAGTGACTAATTAAGAGCTGCTGAGGCAGCAGCTTGTTTCTTGGGACCTCTGGCCTGTTGTACATGGAGCAGAGTAGGTCAGAGATAGCCAAGACAGAGAGCCAGAATTGCAGGTGCTGGCAGTTCTGAGTCACGTCAGTGGTAAGTGCTTGGGTGGTACTCTAATATCCATTAAATTCATGACTGAGGTTGGTGGTGGGGATAAGCGGATAAGGGAAGGGAGGAATGGATTTGGGTCTGGAAAACTAATTTATAATAGTCTTTCTTTTTTAATTAATAAAAATATTTGCTGTAAATATGACAAAACATTAATCATTTCTGTTCTGGTTGTGGTGGTACTGATGTTTGTGGTTTTCAAAATATACTTTCCTAAAATTTGAAGAAGTTCTCAAAATAACAGAATGAAAAATCCAGCTAGGCTTTCGTTTTTTTAGTGTACTCTGAAAGGTCTAGGTTAAAGTTACAGATTACAAACTCCTTTGGATCAGGCATCATCCAACTTTATTTATCAGCAGAGTTACCTAGAATCTTGGGGTAAGTTTATAAAATAAGTGACAGAATTAATTAAATATGGATTCCAGTTGACAAAGTCACATCTTTACAGGCATTCTAGGCCAGCTATGAGTCAGGCTTTTTGCTTCAGCTGCCAGCAATATAATTGTCTCTAATTTCTCTAATGTACTTTGGCTTTGACTGGTTTAGAAATTTAATGTCCATTCTTAATTGACCTCACTATCCAATACGGACATCTACAAAGTAGGTCCTGGATAATTTCAGGAGTCTGTTAGTGGATGTGGATATTCAAGACTGCAGACAATTTAAGAGGCCAGTTATTGCAGAGTCTGATAGGGCTGTAGATATATGACAGTAAATCTGTGGAGGTGAATTTTCCTTTTGTTTATTACTTTAAGAAATTGGTCTTAGATGTAATTATGAAGATACCTTAATCTTTGTCCTAGTACAGATTGCTAAAGGACAAAACAAATATGTGTCTCCCTTTATTTTTACAATTACAAAGGTAAGGTGCTATAAACATCCCTCTGAATATTCAGAAACTCACTGGGAGATAACCTTGGGGCTAAGCCTATTCCAAGAGGTTAACCAGGAAATATCCCAACAACTCTGGAAACCTCTGTAAAGCAACCCTTGGGCAAAAATCTACTTCAGGTGGACCGGTTAGTACTGCATTGTCTAACAAGCATGAATGGAATGTTATCAGCCTTACACATTGCTATTCTCCCATTTACTGAAGGTTGTAACAATATTATATGATTAAGAAAGTATGTGTTTTATTTTGTTCTTTTGAAGGTATTAAAAGGTGGGAAACGTGAATGCTTAAAATTACATAGATTATAAAACTTCAGAGAAAATATTGTTTGAACTGAAATCTAGGAATATTGGTAGAAAAAGAAGCGTTTGTCTTCTCTTCCTTATGTAATTATAATGTAAGGAAATGTAGCTTTTCTTCTTTTAGAGTAAAACCTCTTTGTGATTTCAACACCAAGAGTATTTTTAAGAGTAGTGAAAATATAATGCATTTTAAGATACTTTCCAAAAATAAAGCATGGCAACTAAAATTTCAAAAGTCCACAGCGCACATACATTTTGTATATAATTTGCAGGTCTAAAAATTCACTGGTTAATTCTCTTTGAGCCAGACAATTTTACAAAAGTAAAGTACAAAAAGCCAACCCAGACTTTCTACTGATTCAGTTTTTGCCTGAGGTAGTAAGTAATATCGGTGTGGTTCTGCTCCTGAAACTTGAAATTTCAGTGTTAACATTTTCCAACTAAACATTATGTGTTACCTAATCAGTGATTGTAAGGAATTCTGAAAATGGACTGCTGTGTTTGCCTATCATGTACTCCTTTGCCGCAGTTATTTTTTTCTTTTTTTTTTGTACAGAAATCATGAGTAAGGGATGATTTACGTTTGTTAACTAGTAAGTGCTTAGTTTCTCCCAATATTTGATAGGTTTACAGCACATGATTTAATGCTGTCAAAGCATTAGAATTGAAACTAAGTCACTAAGATGTAGATACTCAGAGCTCGTGTTTTCTTTGTGTATTTATACATGAATTATAACTGGGAGTACCTCTTAGAAAGTGTGCAATTCGTTTCGTACAATGCTTTACAACCTAATATCAGGCAGTACTTGAAGAAGAAATTTTATAGAAGGTGATGGTTTGGGATGCCATAATTGAACAACAAAGGACCTCGGCAAAGAGTCACAGAATTTTATCAGATATAAAGCTCCTTTTTCAATTTCAGATTTTTCCTTCTGTCCTCCTGTGATGATTCCTTCTTACTTTTGGTGGGTTATTTTATTTTGTTTGCGAGATGGGCCATTTAATTATAATGAAGCTGAATGTATCTGTCTTCCACTTCAGGGTTTCGACTTTTTGTGACTTTCTTAGAAAGGCCTTTGTCATCCCAAATTTGTGAAAGTATTCTCTTATCTTCTCTTTTAGTACTTATGCAATTTCATTTTTATTCCTGATTATGTTTTTGATATACCTGTAATTTATTTGAAGTGTGAGGAGAGGTTCATTGTTATCTCATTTATCAGTTATAAATGTGTATCCTTTTAGTTATATTGTCTAACTGATTTATTCTTAGCTTTTAAAAAAATTTATCTTATTATATTTTAAACATTTAATTTTATGAATAATCTTATTTATTTTAAAGGTTTTTCCACTAGTACCTTTATTTCCTGTATATATGATATTATAATTTTCAAGTACTGATAATTTCATTTTTTCTCATTTTTATTTATCCATGTAATTTCTTTCTCTTGTCTCATTATATTTGCTTGCACTGTTAGAATAACATAAAACTTTAGTGGCAATAGTGACTTCCGTGTCTCTTGTTCACTGCTTTAATGAGAATAGTTTAATGTTTATAAATAAGTGTATAATTTCTGTGTGGTAAGAGTAATGCATACTTTATAATTTAGGAAAATATCCATCTATTCTTATTTTAAGTTTTTCATTAAAATGTTGTACCTTTTTGGCATCTGTTTTGATAATCACAAAATGTGTCTCTTCCCAATGAATGTGGGGATATATATAATACGTATCTTAATATTCAGCCGTCCTTACATTCTGAGCATGACTCTAAATAATGTTGCTGTGCTATATTATTGCTATATTAAGTAACTCAACTTACCAATATATAATTTCAAATCTTTGCCTCAATATTTATTAGTAAAATTATTCTGCATTTTTATTTTTTGTCAAATCTTAATAATTATTATTATATATTAGTATTGTGCTGGTTTCAATGAAGTAAGAAAAAATAACCCACAACTCCAAATCACATATCAGGAACTCTATATGTCAATTATATTTACTTTTAAATAGATTTAGGGAAGATGACAAAAGAAGATGCTTTGTGTCAAGACCCTGCATAGAATGCAACATTTTCTAAAACTACATAACAGTTCTCTGAAAGCCAAATAAATATTTCTCTTTTGCAATAGTGGCATTTGGGAATATGGCAGGCCATAGGATATGCAAACACCATCCTATTAGAAATCTTGATCCTCAGTGGGTGGTATTAGGCTTGTTTTGAATAAACCACTGCATAGATCGTTGCTGTCCCCTTTCCATCTTGGCCTCACATCCGCCTGTTTTCCTCAGTTACTGTGGTCTGTCCATTTTGTTTTTTTTAAACAAAATTATTTCTCTGAGTTGAGTGGGAGAGATGGGGAGGGTGTGATTCATTTAATTATGTATTGGTTTATTTAAACTAGATTTCACATGGTAGTAAAAAGATATCCCTACTAACATATTAAAAAAAATGAATTTGGAGATGTTTATTATTTTATAGAGGATAAAATTATAATTATAATATAGTTGACTTTATTCTTTGATTAATGTACAGCTAGATCGACCTTCTCTCATCACATATAAAAAACACACTCCCTCTTTTATTGTCACTTAAGTATTCCTACATGCTAGTCATCATCCATTTTATGAAACATCAATAATTTGTCACTGGTATTACTGATTCTGAACTACTGATAAATGTATTTCAACAATATGATATTCTTAGCAGATTGCCATGGTTTTCTAATTATATCCTCTTAAGAGGGTTTGATTCACTTTGAACTTTTGAAATGAAAGGGTTGCTAAGGCAACAAAACTTGATTTGCAATAAAAATTAAAACTTACTATAATGGGACACCATTACAATGAACACATCCTATTTTTTCAAACCTCTTTTGAATTCACATTTATTAAGGAAAATAAATATACCTTTGAACCTTATCTAAGCAAGACAAGGCAGTGCCATAATTTAGTAAAAAAAAAAAAAAAAAAAAAAAATCATTGAACTTCATACTTGCCAAGCAAAAAGGAAAAGCACTTTTTAAATGCTACTACTAGAAGTAGATGAGTTTTATAGTTCTGCATCTCAAAATCTTTATTAAATATTAATTAATATTTTAAATATTCCAAGATATATCATATCACCTTGAGCCTAATCAAAGTTATGTACTGAGCAAATTTATTTGCACAGCCTTATTCACATTTGGAAGTATAAAGCACACACATATTAAACAATTTCTATAAATTTGAGTAAAAATAAAGGAATGTCCTTTACTATACTATTTCATACTCTCTGAATTACACACTCTTTGAATTCAGATTTTTTTATTGTTGTTAAAATGTCTTTTTACTGTTGTTTCAAAAATTAAAGGCAATTATCATTAGTTTCATTGCATTTGCTAACTGGACTAACATCTACATTAACAAACTTTATATATTACAAATATCTATATAACATTAAACCTAGCTATACAACAAATGCAGTTTGCATTTCAAAATTGTGCTCAGAATTTACAATTCTGAGGATATAACTCACTTTCTAAAAAGTATTAAACTTCTTGATAATTTCATGGTCTCAAAGTGAGGAAAGGGGGATAAATTTTTAAATTTTAAATGTACTCCTAATGTCTCAGTCATATCAATAAGGTAAAAGAAACTGATTAATATCCAGAATTGAGATCATAGATATCAAATGAAACAATTTGATAATAGTTGTGTTTTCTGTCTCCTAATGTTGTTTTAGGCATGAATACAGATTACAAGAGTTTAAACCTTGTAAAGCTGGTGACTGCTGATTATTCCAGAGAAATTCTGGAGGATTAATTTATCTGCAGTATCAAAGTAAGAGTCACTGAAGGATTCTTGCATGGAACTAGGTGTGTTAAACCATTGGTATCTAGAGCTGTAAAATGTTAGATGGGTCTGTGTAATGCAGTGATAACATAAGTTTCCTGTGGCCATATTAAGATATAAAAGTAGACTTTAATTTCAGAGCAGTATGCACCCATGAACTTTGTGCTACACAATGAACTCTGATTAAGCCTTCTGCTCAAGTTGCTGCAATAATCATTTAATCAAAAAGAGTCTTAACTAAAATATGGACAATTGAACGTATATTTTACTGTATATTTTACTGATTTTAAAGATTAGATCCTTAATTGTAAGAAATTATAATCAGTTCTCTGTTGTTGCCATTAGTAAATAATTTCTCTTTAATATCACTTGATTTGTGGGGTTTAATTACTCTGTTGATATTATCTCACTAAAAATATGTGTAGAAAAATCTACTGCTTTGGCTTCTTATAAATCATCTTCAATTGGATTCATGAATGATCTTTGAAATTTGGGAGTGAATTGGGCATGAAGAAAAGCCTTACCACCGATGTGCTAGCCACAGCCAAGATTTCAATGATTTTGCCTAAATTATGATTAGAAATCAAATAGTATTTGATGAAATAAGTATGTAAAGTAAGTATTTTTAAAGGAAACTGACAATTCAAACAAACCAATTAGAAAAATATCTCCCCACCCCCAGATTTCCAAAGTAACCTTTTTTTTTTGGTGGTAATCTCTGGGCCACCATAGTTATTAGGGAAATAAGATGACAAAAATGTTAATTAAATGTAAAGTAACCACTACACTGGAAGACACATGATAACTTGGGTATTCCATGATCATCTTTGTTGAAATACCAACTTGGTGTTTTGCAAAGAAATCATTTGTTCTTCTTTAGTGAAGGTAATTATTCCCAGCATGCAAACACTGTTTCAAATTGCAAAAGGCACATCAGTCTTTGCTGTATGTTGCAGGAATTAAAACCCAATCAAATGAGATAATAAAGTGCATACAAAGAGTATGATCTCACTTTTCCAATGCAATAAAAGTGAAAGCCATTTAAAGAAGTGTTACAAAAATCATAATTTAGAGAGGAAAACATGCTGTAAAACAAATGTTTACTATTTATTTATTTACTTACTGCTTAGAGATAAGCCTTGGTTTTATTTATCATGTGGCTAAGATTCTTCTTTTTAATAACTGAAGAATATAGTGGCTAAGAGCCCAATATGGAGAAATTTAATTCAGGGACTTTTTGCTTTCATGGAAACCTAAGAAAGTAGTCCATAAATTTTTCAGGGGAAATTATATATGCTTGTAGGAATTTCGTGAACATTTGTTAAGAAAATGGTTATTAACTGTGGCCTAGCATTGTTATTCCTCTGTATTTGTATGATCTAAGAGAATGAAATATATCAGTGTTATTATTAGTTAAAAAAACACCATCTGTGCTAGTATCAACCAGAACACATTACCCATTTAAAAAATCTATTTTTTCTATTCTCTGAGAAAGCTATTTTTTCTAAGTCAACATAATCTATTAGGAGCTTCTTGATTGTTAGCATAATGAGCTAGTGAAATATGATTTGATCTGGGTCTGTGTTCCAGTTTACTAAAATGAAACCTCTTGTAATTGAAACCCATTCTTAACTCTATTTCATGTATATTTGTTTTTATTTTCTTTCACAGTAACTGTTTTCAGTGATGTTTTCTGCCTCCACCAACACCACCTTTCAAGACACATGGGAGGAAATTAAGATGGATTATAGGTTTTGCCCCTTGCTTGTTACGGGACAAACCAAAGCAAGCCTCGGTCTCAGCTGCCAAGAATGTGCAGTCATCTCAGCAGCCCAGAATGTGAAAACAGCAGGATTCAAACATCAGCAATGACAACATAGAGAGCATGAGGTTTCTGTTTATTACACTCTGTGGGGGCTGCCTGTCTGGAACAGTTTACTCTGCAAAGTATTGATTGAGCGTAATGCCCACTGTTATTTATTTACTTGCCAACATGATACCTGGGATGTTAGTATGTTAATGGTCTTTTTTTCTTGATTTTGTGTTCTTTCTTTGTATTACATTTTGACTCTGTTTACAGAAGGTCAGTCATATTAATTATATTGTTCTAGGGTCAAAGGGCATATCAGTTTGGTTTGCATGTACAGCACCAAACCTGTACCATGCAAATGGAAAAGCTCAATAAGTAATATATGATGCACCAATTATTGTACGCCTAGAGTGTGACACAATACCTTGGCATGTAGTATCACCCAGTAAATGTTTTCCCATTGGGTGAATGAATGAGTGAATTCACATTGAAGGTTTGATATGGGGGATATAGGGGAGACCATATAAGGACAGTGATAAAATATATGGACTTCTCTAAAACTAGAAATGGACTATGACTCAACAAGTACTGGGTGGAGCCTAGACTAGATTTTTGGCATGCATGGTTTTGATGGTGCTGCTTTTAGGTCAGTGGTTCCTATTTTTAATTGAGGGAGAAACCCATGATATTGCTTACAGCATAAACCTTTCTGAGTTGTTTGTTTATATTTTTAAGTTGTATATTTTCTGTTTGTGCCAAAAAATTTAAACATTTCCAGAATGTTCAAATAGCTTGCCTGCTAATGTAGTTTTGAGGAACTGCTTTTATTCACATCACAGTTTAGCTGATTATGTTCATCTCTTTCACTTGAGTCAACTAAAAGTAGATGGTGAGTTACTGCTCAACCAAAACTTAGCTGGTCACATTATTAAACTTAGAAGGACAAAAAAGGAAAAAGCAAACAACTTTTTCTCTTTATCATCTTCTAGGATCTACTACAACATTTTGCCACCAAATAGCAAATGAAAGAAAAATTATTTTCTTTATAAATTGCAAAAAGATGCAATTGTCATATCTTGAGACAGGTTAGCATCTGTATCTCAAGGGAGTAAGTTTTGGAAGTAGCAGATCTGCCAGGAGCAATTAATCAGAAAGCTTTTCATACTGTTTTCAGTTACAGACGTGTACTAGCAGTTTGAGAAAATTGGTAATGACGTCTGCTGTCACCACAGGGTAGTACAATGGATGGAGCTAATTTACTGACATTTGCTTTTCTTCTCAAAGTGTCATGTCTTTATCCTATTCTGAGCTTGATATTCATTGCCAAATGGCAAATTCGGCATAAATATGAATTTTTATTGAATTATAATGCTTGGTACATGAAACATAAGCATATCTTAGTCCATAAGAATGAATGCCTCTTGAATGACAAGATGTATTGAACAGCTGGTGTCTTTTCATCACCTACTAAGCAACAGAAGTATAAAGGAAGGCCACTTAATGAGAAGGCACAAAAAGATGTATCAACTTAAACTATAAGAAATCATAGTGTTAATATTATTTTTCTAAAATAAAAATAACATATAATAAATTATAATTTATCTCAGGACCAAGCTTCAATGTTTTAGCCCATTTAGGTGTAACCATATATACCAATATTCATTACTTTCTTAGGAAAGTATTATTCTTGAATTCCTTCTGTACCGCAGGTCCTGGAAAATCTGGACACAGTTGTTTATGTCCTTCCCTGATTATTAAATAAAAAACTAGTTCCTTTTAAATTTTAGGCATGTGAATTATTTATTTAAATTGTTTCTCTTTTTTCACACATACTTCTCTTGCATCTATTATGGACCTTGTTCCACTATAAACAAATTCAATTTGAACAACAGATATCAGATAATATATATACTTATATATGTGTGAGTGTGGTGTGTGTAAGTATATGCATATGTATGTATATATGTATATATACGTGCATACATATATATGTGTATGTGGGTATTTGTATTTAATATAACTATATAATATAAATATATATTATATATAAAATATGACTTGGACAGGAGTTATGTGGTTGTTTATAGATACTTATGCCTTGTTTCCCCTGGATCAGGGAATTGATTATTAAAAGAAAGAGTAGCATTTTCACAAATCTACTCTGAGCTAAGTAGTCTTTTAAATCAGGAAGAGAAAAGAGGAAGCATTTGGTAAAGAATAAACATATATATTTTTCTTATATTTTTTGAATGAAGACATTTTCTACAGACTTAATATTTTCATAAAGCTATCCTTAATTTATGCAACACAATATAGAGAGAAACATGATATTACTACTACCCTACCTAGAAACTCATGGCTAATTACAGGGAAAAGCTGTTAAACCTCTATGTCTTATGTTTTCTCATTTGCCACATAGCATTATCTTCCCCACATATTTCATCTGATTTTAACAGGCTTAACTGACATTTTACCTGTGAAAGTAATGAGCATCAATCACTTAAATGTCAATGATTAATTTTTATAGTAAAAATATGAAAGAAATATATAACGAAAATAGAAAAAAAACCTTTGATTTCCAATTAAACATGATGGATTAACCATAAGAGTTCTCTGCTTCATCCCTAAATTAAAACATCAGAAACAGAGTTAAAAAGGTATAAATAAAAAAGGCCAAATAGAACACGACAGGAGATAATATGAAATGAGGGATGTCAAAAAATTTTGGAAATTGGAACCTGGAGAAAATGTTTTTAAATAATACAGGAGAGTGGGAGTTGCTGGGACTCTATTTGTTTTATTTTTTTTTATTTTTTTTATTTTTTAAAATTTATTTATTTATTTATTTTTTTTTTTATTATGGGTAAAAATCAAAATTCTCACAATACATACAAACATTTGCAAAATTATATATAAATATATATGCATATATGTGTATTTGCTTACAAAAATGTTATTTATATATATATATATACATATATTTTAAGAGGTGCTTAGATTACCTAAAATATTACACGGAACCCACTGGGATTCCCATGTTGCCCACCTCCCACACCTCCTAATAACAAAACTAGGTCAAGATTCATGTCTGTCTGATTCAAAACTCAGTGTTCTTGAACATCTCGCTTTATTTATTATATACAAACACACACAGAGACAAACACAAACACACACACACTTAGCAATCAGTGCTGCTTTAATTTCAAGGGGAAGAACTTACATATAGTACAACATTCTGACATTTACATTTGCCCTTTCCGATTTTGTAGAAGCAAATAACAATAACCTTCAAAATAACCTAAATAGGCATTATTTATGTTTTGGTGTCACTCTTTAATAGGCACATTACAGAATATACCTGCAATCAGAATATCCTGGTTATTGCTGCTGCTTAAATAGCCTAAGGGA
>JAKSZT010053770.1:55357575-55410812 GCA_026826555.1 Tolypeutes matacus | reverse complement strand
TCCCTTAGGCTATTTAAGCAGCAGCAATAACCAGGATATTCTGATTGTAGGTATATTCTGTAATGTGCCTATTAAAGAGTGACACCAAAACATAAATAATGCCTATTTAGGTTATTTTGAAGGTTATTGTTATTTGCTTCTACAAAATCGGAAAGGGCAAATGTAAATGTCAGAATGTTGTACTATATGTAAGTTCTTCCCCTTGAAATTAAAGCAGCACTGTTTGCTAAGTGTGTGTGTTTGTGTTTGTCTCTGTGTGTGTTTGTATATAATTAATAAAGCGAGATGTTCAAGAACACTGAGTTTTGAATCAGACAGACATGAATCTTGACCTAGTTTTGTTATTAAGAATATGATATCTAATCTCTCCGTGTCTCTCATTCCTCAGCCACACCATAGGTATTATTTACTATGTACCTCTTCAGGTTATTTTAAACGTTACTCAAGATAAACTTATAGAGCATTTAGCACAGTGCCTGGCACGAGAAGTGTTCAGTAAATGTTACCTCTTACTTGAGTGTGCTCTTGCTGTGAACTGCTAAGGCCTCTTCACTGGGATAGAGTCTGTCTCCCGGGTCATTCTGGATCCTTTCTTTCTTCATTTTGATTCTTCATGCTTGGATCTGAGTCTGCATCTTATTCTTTCCTATATCTAATATTGCTGTTTTTCTACCTGCTGTCAGAGCCAACAGAGTAATTGCAAAGCCTTCAGCCTTGGTACTTGCAAGGTTGTTCAAAGTATAGTTTTTAAATACAGACATTCTGCTTTGGAGTTTTACTTTTATGTGTGATTGTGCAGATCTTTGCCATCCAGGCAATGCTGGAGACTTGGCTATTTGAATGGTGCATTTCAAAATTCCTTTGCCAGGAAATGCCTGAGAATATCTTTGCCAAAACTTTCTTGCTCCGTGATGGCTGTGAGTGGAAGGATGTAGGAATATACAGTAAATGCTGAGGCTGCTTTTCCTAAAGTCAGGCAAGCTTGCCTTCTAGGCTAAGTGCAATATATTTGTAGCATTATGTATACTAATATATGTAGACACACACACATATATATGCATCCCACTTCTAAACATCAGTATATGCGGTTTAAAAATTTCTGATAGAACCAAAAGTGTTATTTCACAGCTTGAAGGAAAAATAACTATTCAACCTTTTCTTATCCATTACGACCTGTTTATCTGGACATTTTATAAAATTTATGTAGCATTCATAAACTTATGAAAAATTACAATAATTTAATGCACCATTACAAGCAGACTCACACACATATACATGCATGTATACATAGATGCTTAAAAATATATATACACAACACAAATTACACAGTTACTTATGGTTAACTTGCCACACAAAACTTCATAATTTATCTGGTATTTTGTAAATTATTAAACCTCCTAGAAAGAGTTTTATATGTGCTATTCGTAGTTGACTTTTTAAAATGTGTACAATTTATGAATATAGATATTCTTTAGTGATTTCCTGAAACTTTCCATAAAATATTAATTACTTGAAAATTTATGTTAAGACTTTAATTTTAGAGAATTTGGGCCAAACTTTATGTTCTTCAAGAACCAGATGTTATGAAAGCTCTTATTATACAAGTCTTTGCATTACCTCCTCTAATTTATAGCTTTATTTTCAGATCCTTTCATGTCTAACCATCTTCCTGTGTTAGCCACTCTGGTGCCTGAACAATAATCTTCAAACAGCGGTGCCAGCACAAATTTCCAAGAAGTAGATTTCTTCTTTTAGCATCTACCTGCCAGTATATGTATGAATATCATTTATATAAAATATTACTTGGACATAGTTTGCATTGATTATGAAATGATTAAGGCAGTTTTATTAATATACATCTATATGTATGTATGTTTGTATGAATGCATTCATGTATCTATCTCCTAAACCATGGTTTCTTTAGAAGATGGTTCATCCAGATCCACCACATTGTACACTTCAGGAATTCAGGGGACTCCATTCACAGAACTAGGAGACTTTCTTCTTCCTCAGTTTGTGCTGATTAGGTTCAATAAAGTAAAACTGGCAGGCATTTATTTCCTATTCTACTCCAAGCCTGTACTAGGTGCTGGGGATCAAATAGTATACACCTATCTCCCCAGGAGTTCCCTAGCACACATAAATAAGTGATTCTAGTCTAGTGTACTTACTGCCAGAAGAGAATCATATACATATGTGAAACAGAGGAGGGGGTGCTTATCTTGCAGAAGGATACAGGAAAGAGAAGCTCTCATATAATTCAAGCTTGAAAAATAAACAAATTACCAATGGTCAAAAACCAGAGAGAGACGGAATTCCAGGCAGAGAAGGAGCAATTGTGAAAACATTAAATGGCATTGTGTCTAGGGATAACAAGAAGTCCTGAGCAGTAAAGTAGGGGGTGGACTGGGGTGGGAAGATGGTGGATGCACATTTGGAGAAGAAAGGAATGGGTGGACTGTGCAAATCTGCCACAACGCATTTAACCCTTGTTTACTGCCATCTGCTTTATGGAATCTGGGAGCCAAGTCTATTTAAATTTATAAAATTTTGCCAGGAATGAAAGTATAAATTTGTGAATGTTTCATCAAATGTGAAATTATGGATTTTATATGATTGTTGATTGTCTAAATGAGCTATTAAAAATCTCCTTGTTAAAATATGTTAGTGATGGGTTTATTTATATCAAATTACTAGTATCAGTATTTGTTGCCATTATAAACCACTAAAATGTTAATTCAGTTTTTTATAGTGGTAACAGTTTCTTCAGATTTATTCCTTACCTTTAAAAACTGCTAAAGTAATCAAATTTCTGTGAAAAAGTCTGCCTTTAGGGAATGATAATGAAACTTAGTTATTTTAATGATTTAGTATCCATTCAGATTTATTAATGAGGGTGATTGGATATTTTATTTTTTCCTCTGCAGTTGATTAGACTAATGTTAAAATTAATAAACCTTAAATTGATGTACTATTTCTCTGGTGGAGGCAGTTGCAGAGGATAGAAATGAGGGAAGTGGACCAGGTATGGTAAAAACACCGGTGCACTCAGTACTCTGGGTTGTGGCAATGGGTAAATCGAGAAGCAAAGACGCTCTCTTGCCCTACTGCATTTGCCATCATTTAGATTTTAAAAATTTCAGAAGTGACAACCAGTTTGCAGTCTTTGCCCCTTGACAACCATATCAGCTCTTCAAAAACCTGAAGCTTAAAAATGAGAGTGGGAAGATTTTTAAAGGAGGCTTTCTTGGGGTTTTAGTGAATGACTTCATGAGAGTATTTGGAACAACTAACTCACATTAAAGTGTCTGAACAGTCATGTTGCCAGCCAACATCAATATTTTCTTCCACTTCCCTACACGTTGTACTTCATTAGTTCTTGTTAGTTAACAGGTCCTGTGGAGTGAAAGAAGCTGTCAAGATCAGGACATCTGCTATAACCACAGAAAAACAGCGGAGAGCCTAGAGTTCAATGACACAATAAAACAGCTTCTTCTGACAGTTTGCAGCAGTGATTACGTATCTCTAATGAGAGGGTCATCAAAATGGATTTGGATTTATGGGTTCACATCATTCATAAGGAAAGCTTTGACTGCTGCTAAGATACGCTTTTCTCCCTGTCTGTTACTGCAAGATTTAATGTAACTTCTTCAGTCCCCTTGGCTTGTTTTCTAACAGAACTGGCTACGAACTGTTCCTGCTCTGAAAATTCCATAAGAAGAGAATAAATAGTATAGAGTAGACAAGGTGGGCTTTCAACTTTGGTTGATCAAGCACTGCAGAAACATGAACATCATGATGTCCCAAATCATTATGAGAGTTTTTAGAGCCTTCAAGATAATTTTTCTCAAAGTAGGTTTTCTATCTTGATAGAATCATCTAAAAACCAAGTTAATTTGCTTATTTAATGAAAAATGTGAACAGTGGAAGAAAGAGGCACTGATATTGCTATATCATTATGTCTAAGATGAATCTCCTTTGTTGGCCATATGTTGAATACTTGTGATTGCTATCACAGAGCCAAATTTTTTAAACAGCTTTACTGGATATAATTCACATACCATACAATGCACACATTTAAAGTGAACAATTCAATGGCCTTTAGTATATTCCCAGAGTTTTGCATCCATTACCATAATCAAGTTTAGAATATTTTCATTATCCCCCAAAGAAATTCTGTCCCTATTAGTGATCTTCCAAAATTCTCTCATCTCTTTCCATCCCACTCATCTGATCTACTTTTTGTCTCTATAGATTTACTTGTTCTGGACATTTTGTATAAGTGGAATCATATAATATGTGGTCCTTTCACTTAGCATAATGTTTTCATTGTTCAAGCATGTTGTAGCATATCTCAGAACATCATTCCTTTGAACAGCTGGATATTATTCCATTGTACTGATATGCCACATTTTATTTACCCATTCACCAATTGATGGATATTTGGGTTGTGTCTACTTTTTGGCTATTACAAATAATGCTGCTATGAACATTCATGTTTTTGTATGGGCATATACCTAGGAATGGAATTGCTGGACCATTTGGTAACTCTGTTTAACCCTTTGAGAAACTTCCAGACTGAGCCATACTTTTTTGAACTTACCAGAGCACAGTATGCATTTTGCCCCCCAGGAACTTCAGTTATAACTCTTAATCAAAAAAATACATAAAAGTTCCAGCAAAGATATCGTTATGTAATTAGAAGGTAAATAGAAAATATAATAAATTTCGTAAGAATACATATAAGAAAACATACATATAAGGATACATATAGGAATAAAAAATGCTGAAGTAACCATGGGCATACTCAGTAGGATGCCTAGAAGAATCTCCTCTTGGGTTTTTTTCTGATCGTATAGTGGAGACCTCCAGAAAGAATAAAAGGTAGATGAGAAGGAAGAACCGTGGTGACATTAAGAACAGAGGATGACTTAATCACATGTATTTAAAATGTACAGAGAATCCTAAGTGATGCTAATGAAAAATTTTAAGGTTAATGCATTTTATCCATTTGGGTTTTACTACTTAGAGGAAGGAATAACAACATTACCTTGCATTTTCTTGGTACTCTGGAACTCTCAAAACACTCATGCTCACAAGGTTTTTGTTGTGTATGTGCGTGTTTTTTACTAGGTTCTCACAATTTCTTTTTTAATAAAAGGCAGGAAATAATGTCCTTCTCCTTTTATGAAAGTAAACTCAGGTACTTGAGGTTAGTTGATCTGACCCCAGCCACACTTTTGCTATGAGAGTAGTGGCCAAGACATATAACTTGGAATTTTTTCTGCTATGATTCACTCAGAAATGAAAATTCTATGTAGAACAGTTTAAAATATGTCTCAAATATTTGAATTGAAGAAGCAAAGGTCAATGAAAATATTCTTCCTGTGTGTGAAGACTAAGCCTTAAAGATTTAAATTAGCTCTATATGGTATAAATAATAGGTGATAACAGAAATTTGGATTCCAATACCAGCAGGGGAATACAGTGAATAATTTAAATGATTACGGACTTTAGAATTTTGATAAATGTTTTGACTTGTGTATGATGACTGAGTACTTAGCAATATTCTTAAGATTTTTTTCCATTTTCACTCATAGTTTTCTTCAATTAAAAGACTTATAATAATATTTTACCTACACAATCTGTTGCTCTAAAATAACTTGTAAGCATGTCTCAGTTTGTTCTGTGATGTAATGACTCTTACTATTGAAAAGGATAAAGTACTGCTTCAAGTCATTACTCAATATTCTGTTTTGGTATAATGCCCTTTTTTATTCCTTTTTAAAAAAGAGTCATACAGATTTTTATTGTGGACTTTCTTGACATCGTAGCATAGGAGTTGAAACTTCACACCACAAAACAAAACATCCTAACTAATCCTTCTTCACCTGTACATCTCTAAAAATACCCCACAGATCTCCAGTCTGTCTGTCTGTCTGTCTCTCTGTCTCCCTCTCACTCCCCATATATACACACTTAATACACAATTTCCTTTTCCACTCCCATAAATTCTGACGTTTCTTTCAACCTCACTTTAAAATTCTCTCATTACTTCCAAGCTGTTCCTGTCCCTTCGTTTCCACCTTCCTTGTCCCACCATCTGTGCCCCGTTTTAGTACAATATTACAGCCCACCTTTAATTTCAGAGAATCTGAATCTCTATATAAACTGATATAATTACTTGAATAGGAATATTATCAACAATAAAAATGCTGACTTCTGAAATGTCCTATGCAGGGAAACTTACATTCCAGCTGTAGTTTTCCTTTTATTTCCTTCCCTGAAAGAGACATCATAAAAACTTGCCAGCATCATTTTATTTGTCTGTAGGCAGCTAAACTATGATATATTCAGTGTAGACTACTGTATGGGATACAGCTGTGAAATGAATTAGAATTTGTTATTACAGGTAAAAGGACTAGTGTAAATTTATTCAAATGAAATACTTTGCAAACATTACAACAAATAGGATTTGGAAACATTCTCATTCTGTTTCTTGTATATTAAAAATGACTTCTCTGAAGACACAATATATTTTATGGTACGAGATGAAAAACATGAAAATTAGGACTTTCAGTGTTCAGGGATTTACATGGTAGATTTCTTTTACTGCCAGTACCATAGGATTTTTCATTTGAATTCAGCTACTGGATCAATATCAAAGTCCCTGTTGATGAGGGGCATGAGTAGGTACTCCTAAATGCAACATGAGAGCATTGTAGAAGCATTTTGCTCCTTAAATATAAAATATGCTACCAGATAGTGATTTTACCCCAGAGAAAAGTAGAGTATTTTTTCCATTTTGAAGGTCATTTACATGATTTTTTTTTTTTTTTTTTTTGGTACATGTCTTCGTTTTAGATTCTTGCTTACTGTACACAGGAAATTTGCTGCCTTAATCAGAGTCTGGTTAATGGACTGAAGAGACATTACACATGAATCACTAAGTTTTAAAATATTATAAAACAATAAAATATACTTATCACTGACATCATACTGCACATAATTTAATCTGTAACTTTTTGTGATGCAGAAATGTCTTCAGAAAGCTGAGATGCACCAGAGTCTTCATTATGAACAAAAATCTATTACTCTAATGGAGCTGTGAGGAAGTTTTGGAGAAGTATTTGATTGGTAGGATGTTGAATTAAGCCATATTTGAAGAGTCTTTTAGTCTTTCTAATTTAATTTTGAACTTTTACAGCATATTTAGAAGTATCTGTGTTTTTCTGAATGCTTTTCTATATTTAAAAATTTAGAGAGACCATACTACCTGTTTTAGTTTCTTCAGCTGCTACAAGTACCTTACAATGGGTTGGCTTAACAACAGGAATTTTTTGGCTCAATTTCAGAGGCTAGAAAGCTTGCTACCTCCCAGGATTGGTATCTTCTGGCTGGTCTACAATCTTTGGGATTCCTTGGATTTTCCATCAAATGGCAATGTCTTCTCCTTTCTCTTCTGGGTTCTGTTGATTTCCAGTTTCTAGCTTCTCTCCTTTTCATGGCTTCTTCTGGTGTGTCCAATTTCCTTTGCTTATAAGCACTTCAGCCATATTGGACTAAGGCCCACCCTCATTCAGTTTGGCCACACCCTAACTAATAACATCTTCAAAAGTCCTATCTACAAATAATTTCATACCCACAGGACCAGGGATTGGGACTTGAACATGACCTCTGAGGGGGACATGATGTAATCCCCAACATCTTCCTACTTTGTCCTTACTTTTAAGAGTTGAAATTAAACTATCCTAGTGATGTGATAATATCTTCAATGATTTGCCTATACATAGATGTGTATAGTATTCCTCTGATTATTTGTTGCATCATATTAATGTATCTTGAATGGAAAGATAAATTTTGGGTGAGGAAAAAATCTTTCAAACAAAGCCCCCATCCCTAAACCATTTTACTCTATTACAAACAGACTGGTAAAACCAGAATTAGCTGTGGAGTCCTCCGATTCCCTTCATTTACTGAACAAACATTTTACTGAATTCTTGACTAGATACTGTTCTAGCTATGGAGACTGAATCTCTCAATCACTGATGAGTTCGTATCTTTGAAGGAGACATAATCATAAATCATTGTAATTGGGGCTATCAGCAGGTATGTTTGAAGTGCTCTAAAAACGAAGAGGGAGTGATTAATTTGTCTGGATGGGGAAGGACAAGGACCAAGAAAGGACTGACAGAGGTGTTTACAGTTGTGCCAGGCCCAGTAGATGAGTAGAAATCAGAGAGGAGAGAGAGGAAGAGATATCACACAGTAAAGGCACAAAGGTGTAAAGTAACTACCTGAATGGCCTTTGCCTGAAATAAATCCTTCCCTACACCTAAACCCTACAACAGTCACCTATTGGTGCGCTCAACCTGAGTGGTTGTTGCCATTTTTACCTCTGTCTTCCATTTAAAACCTGCCAGCTTTATCCTAGCAGCTACTGTTTCTACTTCTTTGCTCAGTCTCTTAAAATAATGCTGCTGTGAGAGTGTCTGCTTGAGTTTCCAATTCTAATTTTTTTCTTGATCTCTTCCTTTTTTATGTTCCATGTTCTTTAACCAAATGGTCAGTTTGGTGCAACTTCCTTGTAAAGCCACTGTTCCAGAACTCCCTCCTTGATCATGAGCCCAGAAATATCAAGTAACTCAAACTGAATATTAGATCAACTTTCAAAACGTTTAAATCACATGATTTTGTGTGGGCAGTCAATTTCAACTAGCTTGAACCAAGTATCACACGATTTATGCTTTGGTACATCTCAGGCCCTTTTTTAGGCATGAATGAAAACACCAATTAAAATTCGTATGTGGAAAATATATTGTTAGAATCTCTGGTAGACACAGGAATCAAGCAAGTAAATGCATACCAGAATTACCTGAAATAGTTTGACTGAATTTAGAAAATGCCTTAACTCTGGCTTAATTATGATATAGTGATGTTTACTATAATATTTAGCATGGTTAATTCTTATCATTCTTCTTCACATAGAATATAATTTGATACATTCATAAGGCTATAATCATTAACTATGAAAATCCTGCTACAATAAATGAGCTGTGTGTGGAATTTTTTTTTTCTTTTACCCTCATAGGGAACGAAGCAGAAAAGGAAAGAATAAAATGTAATATCTTCTTTGAAGTGCCTGGAACATAAGTAAAAGACAGCCCATACTATAAGGCTAAAGATTACAGAATCAGAAAATTGCCTTCCTGTAAAGACAGCTCAAAACTACTTCCTCTGTGAAGTCTTTTTTGACCTTTCTCCTTTATTTTTGTTAGCACTTTAATAATAGTCGATTCCCTATTCTTTCCACCTTTATCATGTAGTATATGCTTCCGCTAAAGTACTTCTAACAGTTTTTATACTTTACTTTTTATACATCTCTTGGTCTTACTATTAAATGTGAACTCCTTGAAGCAGGGTCTCTCTTAGTTATCTTGGTTCATTAACATTTATCACATAGTAGGTGTCAGTACATTGTTGATGAATGAATGAATTAAGCTTATTTTTGTTTGCATAATTTTACATCACATTTTTTTTACTTCTTAACTCAAATGATGATTTTCTTGTTTTATTAAATATCCTTAGAGAAATTAATATTTTAATTGTGTATAGTTTTTATCATGTGGATGTATGACTCAGTTATTTAACTTTCCTTTATTACTGGCCATTTAAGTTGCCCCCCTTTTGTATTATGGAAAAGATGCTGTGAATTTATTCTTGTAGGTCTTTTTTGCACATCACTGAATATTTCCTTATGATGCATTCCTATAATTGAAGTCATCCAGTTAAAAGGCATGAACATTTTCACAAAATTATTTATTTTTAATTTTTAATAAAACTTTAGATTACATAAATGTTACATTGAAAATATAGGGGATTTCCATATACCCACCCCCTCTGCCTCCCACACTTTTCCCCATTAACAAAATCTTTCATTAGTGTGGTACATTTGTTATGACTGATGAATACATGTTGAAGTATTGCTACCAACCATGGTCTATAGTTTACATTATGGTTTACACTTTGTACCACACAATTTTATAGGTTTTGACAAAATGTATAATGGCATGTATCCCTCATTGCAATGTCATGCAAAACAATTCCAATATCCAAAAAATGCCCCATGTTACACCTATTTTTCCCTCTCGCTCCCCTCAGAACCTCTGGTGACCACTGCCTTTATGTCCAGGGCAAGAACATTTTTAAGATTCTTGATGCAGATTGTCAAATTATTTTGGTTTATATACTTACCAGTAGGGAAGAAGATAACTATTTCACACAACGATGGGCATGATGGTTTAAAAAAATTGCCAATATGACACATCTCAAGTCATCTCGCTCAATATTATTCTTTTAAACAAATATGTCTTTTAAATATAATGGAAAAATGGACACATTTTTCAATTTGGGTGCTTATTTTCTCTCTTTGTAAATTGTGCTGCAGAGGATGAAACTGGGACCTGGAGATGCTCCAGCCTGGCCTATTCAAAGCCCAGAGGGAGAAGGAGGCGGTGCTTGTGTAGTGTTCTGTACTGATAGATGGGAGGGGGTGTGTGTGTGCAGAGAAAGGCCCCCTGGGGCTGCTTGCCTCAGGGGAACAATGGAGCCTTTAGAAGGTAGGTATGGGGATGGTGGTGTCAGTATTCCTGATAGTGTATTCATTGATTTAAAATTCATGTCAAGTGATCTTTTATAGAGAGTAAGCAGCTCTGACCAAACCCCAGGGGTTATAAATCTTTTACTGAAAATTAAAATGCATAATGTGTTTGTTTCTGTCATAAATTAATACTGTTAATAATTATGTCCCATTAAAAATGGTTTATTCAAAATAAGTTTTGATTTGGATAGGGTTAAACATTACATTGTTTAATTTTAATCCAGTTTGGTTTACAGTTATATAAATTCCCAAATGAAAAAGGTGATAAAATTGATAAGTTGTTTCATACTTTTATTTTGTTTCTTTCAGTATTATCTACATATGTACTAAAGCAAAGTTTTACTTAGGTAAAAATATTGCAAGTAATGGTGGTCTTGAGAATAGCTTCCTCTCTCAAACACCATTTCAGGCTGTTATCATTGCCAGTTTCAAATATTGATGCAAATAACTTCCTGCCTCTACCATCTCTGAACCTACTGCCTTATAGGTCCATGCCATCTATCCACCTGGCCACACCAATTAACATGTAGGATGGAGAAGGGCTTAGGGGTAAAGCAACCAGATTCTATACATCTTCCTTAGAATCTACATAACTTCCTTAGAAAAATGCAAAAGATACTGTTTTAGTTTCTCAAAAGGCTGGTGATGCAAAGTACCAGAAATGGGTTGGCTTTTATAAAAGATATTTATTTGAGGTAAAAGCTTACAGTTCCAAGGCTGTGAAAAGTCCAACCTGAGGCACCATAAGAGAGGTGCTTTCTCACCAAAGTCAGCTACTCTTGATTCTGTCATCCTGGCATGTAGCAAAGCAAGATGGCCGCCGATCTCTGCCAGGGTTTCAGCCTTCCCCTCCAGGCTCACCGCCTCCTCTTGAGCTGCTCCATCGGCCCAGCCTCTTTGGGGCTTCATGTTTAAGTAACCAGCTAGTCTTCTCTGCTATGGCAAGATCAAATATGGCAGCTTCCTTTTCCTGTGTCAGTCAGTCAGTCTCTCTCTCTCTTTCTCTCTCTCTCTCTCTCTCTCTCTCAATTTATATCAGACCCAGAAAGAGGGTGGAGACTCAACCTGAGTCACGCCTCACTGAAGTAGTCCAATCAAAAGCCCTAAAGTGAGCTTAGATCTTATCAAGTAATCTAATCAGAGAGCCCTCAACCTAATTTAATGCAATTAAAGTGTTTCATACCCACAAGAATAGATTAGTTTAAAAACATCTTTGTCTTTTTGGGATTCGTGAAATATTCTCAAACTGCCACAGACACCTAGAGAACATTGCATTTTGTAAAAATGCTTCAGGGGGCGAATGTGGCTCAAATGGTTGGGTGTTCTCCCATATGGAGGGACCTGGGTTCGATCCCCGGGACCTCCCAGTAAAAAGAAAAAAAAAAAAGCTTCAGAGCTTTTAGGCAGCTAGTAGTGGTCGTTTGGGTCTCCTGGAGCAAGTTGCTACTTGGTGTGTCATGGGAACACAGGCTCAGGTACAGCAGAGATTTTCAGCAAGTGCTGACTTTATTACTCATACAGCACAAAGGGTCCAAAAGAGAGGGGAGAAAGGTCCCATCATGGGCGGTTCCCCAGGAAGGCCAACTGCTTTGTTCAGAGTCAGTGGGTGGTGGCTGTGCACACTTCGCTCTGTATAGGAGATGAGGGACTCTGGTTCTGCCTGTGTGTTGGGTTTTTATACACCAGGGGAAAGGGGTCCTGTCAATGGTCAAAAGTATTCATCATACAACCTTTGTGCCCTTGCAAGCAGCTAGAGCTGGCTGAGATTTAACATCTACCCCAGGCTGCTTGTGGTCTGTTGTGGAAACATTCTGAGCACCTGCACAGAAACAAGCAAAAGAGGAAAAGGAGGTGGGTAGTTGAGGGCTTGAGATGGCAGCTGAGTGTGTCTGTGACGTATCCAGCAGGTCTATGTCATATATTGGCATAAAACCTTAAATAAAACAAATTAGAAGTCCCTAGATGGGAAGCGGCTGTGGCTCAATCAGTAGGGCTCCCGTTTACCATATGGGAGGCCCCTGGTTCGGTTCCCAGGGCCTCCTGGTGAAGGCAGGCCCGCCCGCGCAGCGTGGTTAGCTGACCCAGCGAGCACAAGCAGCAAGGGGGGGATAAATGAATAAATAAATGAAATCTTAAAAAAAAAAAAAAAAGAAGTCCCTAGAAGGAGATGTGTGTATATATAAGAGAGAAAGAGATTATGATTTTACTCTATAAAAATAATAATGCTGCACTGAATATTTTATGCATGGAAAGGATTCATGGAATTAGGGTGAGGAATTAAGCCTAAGGTCTGAGGTTAGCAGTGGAGGCCAGACATAAAGATTCAGTGGTGTTGGATGGGGAAAGTAGAAAGCCTGAGACACAACTCAGCAGCAGGGAGGAGAATGCTTGGGGCCATTCTTGCATCCTTCTAACTGCATGCTGGGGACCTCTCCTCCACCAGCTCTCCACTCAACACCCAGGCCCTATGAATCCTTCCTCCCTGCTTCCCCTCAGGTAATCAACAATGCTCTGTTTACCTGAAAATCACTAGTGATAAGTTGATCATTTAAGAATCAGTCTGTTTTAATGAAGGGCCATTTTTCACACAAGAAGCCCTGCAATATTCAACAACCATTTCTAAACTCTGAACTAAAGTTGAATTCTTGTATTCATAAATCCTAAAAGCTTTACCTTTTACCATATTTAAGTGGAATTCTTTGGGAAGATGAACTGTGTAGTCCATGTTCAAAAGCCCTATAGTGTGTACACTGGGTGTTTTAATATGTGGTAAATTTTTTTTTCATTGTTTAGACCAAATCTTACTTTTTAATAAAATGTTAGATTTGGGTTTAACATACCTTTTAAATTAATTTAGGAATTACATCTATTTGAATATTTTTTTATTCCTGAAGAGGAAAAAAGATATTTAAAATTTAATTGCTTACATTGAGGTTTGAACACAATTAAAAATAAATGTTTTAAAATTGTGAGGGGGATCCTTAGCTCCTGACTTGCATAGTGCTGGTTAGTACTGGGAGCAAGACATGTATGAATTATTTAGTTGATCATATGATATTAAATAGATTGTTTTGCTCACAAAATTTAATTGTGTTTTAAGTATCACAGAGAAAACCTGAAATGATAAGTGTTGTAGGTCAGAATATTGTGACAGAACTGTTTTTGATTTTTGAATGAAGGTCAAAATAAAAATAAAGAATCAATCACTGAATAGTTTGCCACTTTGCCCTTGCAAACATCTGAAATTGTCCAGTAAGCAAATAAAAAGTTATATTGAGGTTGGCACTGCTCTTAGCCTTTAGCAAAATGAATTATCTATTAAGTCAAAATAAGTAAAATCCTGTGATCTTTGTATGTTGTAGCTGAGCCATATTTAAAAAATATTGGTATATAAATAATGTTGAAATAGCCCAGTGAAGAAAAACCTAGAAATTCAGGTTTTCACAATTGATAAATCTGTCAAACATGAGGGACCCAGGGTCTCAACCCAGCTTTAGTCCTCCAGCTCTGTGGTTGGCCAGAACTAGAAAGTGCAACGAACAAAAAAGGTACTGCCCCTTTTAGGTTTTTTCCAAGAATGCTGCTTTTCTTCTCTTGTCCCTCATTGAATGGGTACAAACTTAGGTCTCTTCAGCAGCTGCAAGACAGTCCTCCCACTCTGTACCCTTCCTGGCCCAGTAGAGGATCCAGAAGGCAGTAGGACCTGGTTTTTCAGGTGCTGAAAACAGTGTGACCATTGTTTGTATTCTGCCAGGGGTAGATTGGTAAAATACCACCTGAATGGCTTTACCCTTCTCTTCTTCTCCTGTGCCAGACATGCTTCCTTTATCGCAGAGTTTCACTGCAGCCTCCAGTTGCATCCCATGCTTTGGAAGGTGGAATGGGTGGGTTGGGGTGGTGGAATATGTTTGCCTCCTCTGCTGTACATGGTGTCATCTTGGGAAACAGGGGAGAGGAGGTGGTGGACCAATCTTTGTCTCTCTCCACCTCCCATACCCATACATTACCCATCTGTGTCTCTTTTGTTCAAAAGCAGAGGAAGAAGCTTTAAGTGATGGAGACGACTATGTATTACTTATCCATTTCTGAATAAACATTTGTTATACCTTAAAGAATGTAAGAAAATTATAACAAACCATTTATGAACAAAAATAATATGGTTTTTGATATTTAAAAACTTTTAAAATTACATATAGTTGTAAATTACTCTTAACATTGAAATTGTTGTTTTTTACAGTATAGTAATTACTAGATGACATTTCAAAATCATAATCATATGTGAATCATTAAAAATTATCATTAAATATTTTCATCTGTGCATGATATAAGGCAATTATGTTTTCTAAATCAGCTTTGGGAGCTTCTAAAGAATTTCACTGATTGGAATATTATACACAATGTATAAACCACTAAAAGTGAGTGGAGATTTTTTATATGTATTTGTCTGAAAAAAATCACATTGACAAGATGTAGAATGGTATCCACAAGTAAAATATCATGAGTATATACCTTCATTATGTAAATAAAGGTAATATTATCGTGCTGCTTCTATAGATGCCGGCAACAATAAATAAAACATAATGTGTCAATTAGTATTTTGATGGCCATAGGAGCAGTCAATGGGATACAGAAAATAGTCTCCCATTTCCTTCAAATCCCTTTTGGAATAAGAAGATATGTAAATATATTAAGAGATGAACATTTATTGGAGTGGAAACATGAATGGGGAAGCTTTGGCAGTCAGTAAGAGGACTCCTGGATATGTAAGCCAGAAGTCAAGAGACTGGAGGACATAGGTGGAAGTGCGGGCAGGTAGGAGGATGGGTATCCCAGACACAGTGACTACGAGATAGGCACTGCCATCATAGAGCTCTTGGCAGGGAACCAATGCAGAGCTTCTTACCAACTACCAGAATTGGTGGGGGAATATGAGGGCTTGAGGATGGTGAACAAGGAAACATATCCATTACAGGAATTAATGCTGACTGTTGACAGAGTCACCAAATGTGTGTCTGTCCTCTGTTACATTGGTGCCATCCTAGACGTAAATAGTTCTAGAGCCAGGGTAGTCTCAGCCAGCAGATGTGGACTGAGAGGCTCCAGGTGCGGGACTGCACAATGGCACGCAGTTCATTAAACAAACAGTGGAAGTGTTTAAAATTCAGTCACAGTATTGTACACATTTGTTTACATTTCCTGGTTTACATTTCCTTTGAGAAAGAGAGACGTTAGCCTTAATCGTTACCTAGGAATTGAAAGTCACATGAGATCAGATAGAATTCATCAGTCATAAGTGTTGTTTGGTTAATTTAATACACGATGTGACTATTAAAGGTGAAATGTCCACTATATAAAGTGATATCTAACAGCTCTCCAAAAACATTTCAAGCAATCTATATTTCAGTTGTGTTGTGTTTCAAGTTTACATGTAGGTTTAACTTTAGTTCTCATGCATGTAAAGAAGTATGTTCTTCATGTGGTTGTTTATAGAAAACTAGCAATCCTTACAACATCATCAATCTAGCTGAGCATGTGTTTTCTGGAAAATAGGAAATAAATCTATCACTTTTCTTTTTAACATTTAGTGTTTAAATCTGAGAACCCAGAAAAAGAGAACTCTATTTGTTAATACTCTGTTGTGTCTAAAGATCTTGCTTAGAAGGAAAAAAGATCCAAACATATTTTTAAATCCTCATTTTACCCATTTGGAATAAAAACAAATGATAATTAATTGCAAATAAATTATTTAATATTTCACAACAGGATATAGTCTTCAGTGGCAAAGCAAAAAATGTGTTGTAAAAAATCATTTAATCTAAATATTAATTGAGATTTTTTTAAAGTTCAAAATATAAATGGAGGTAATTTTAATTACGTCTACTATCTCTAATTGTCTCCTAGACAAAAATAATTTAATTATCAAACAATTACTCTAAATACAAATTCTGTAAAACTAAACTTATCTTCCTGGTCCATGACTGGATAAATTAAATTAAAATCTTTTCTCTAAATTTTGCGATGTGATAGAACACTGTTTTTCGTTCCTGGTTACTCATTAGAGTTACTGAGGGAGTTTTAGAAAATACTTCCAGACTCCACCCATAACAATTAAATCAGAATTTCTTGGGTGATGGACCAGGCATTGGCAATACTTCTAAGGGCCTGCATGTGATTCCACAGAGTAGTTGCAATTGAGATTTAGTTAAGTATTATTGTAGGTTATTTTAAGGTCGATTCTTATATAGCATAGCTGTGTAGGAAATAAAGAACTTTCATAACTTCTATTTATTTGTCATCATAAATAAGTATTGTCCAAAGCAAAATAGTGATACTTAAGAATACATATTCCTTAAGGATTTCATTATTTCTTTTCCCTTTTCTCCTCTCTCCCAACTTTGTTGACCTAGTTCCTTCCAGATGGCTAACTCTCCTTATATTAATTGTGAACATGGTTTTGGCATCATTTAGATCATGAAACACATTTATGTACAAATGGAGAAATAAATCATAGACTTTGGAACTGAACTGATGGAATTTTCACTTTTAGGTCTACTACTTGCTCTTTTTTTTATATCACTTTCCTTAAACACTTAACTGTTCCAGGCCTCAGTTTTCTCACCTGATGTAAAGAATTGTGACTATTAAAGGTAAAATGCCCAGTTAACATGGTCATCAAAACAGAAGAAGCATTTATAGTAACCCCAAAGTTACTATATACATAGCGTTCTCTTTGTCTCAAAGGTCCCTGCCTGTCCCCACCCTCTTAACTCTCTCCCCATCAAATTCTTTCTCCCCATCAAATTCCCCTTTTATATATTCTTAGCTCCCTTTACCCTCTCCATTTTTAGAATTATCACAGATGTTATATAATAGATGTGCCATTATTCAATTAATATCTGTGTTCTTCACCATACTATAAGCTCCTAATGTGAGAGGTACCATGTCTATATTTTCTAATCATTGTTTTTTGATAATAACATAGCATAAAACTGGGCACATTTTATGATGCAGATATTAGTTGAATGCATGGATGAATGAATGGATACATATTAATGGAAATATTTAGTGAACATTTAATAGATGCCAGGCATTTTACACCAAGTCATTTAACACAAATATACAAAAATCTATGACTATTCTAAATTTAATTATAGAAAGATTGGCTGCTTGCTCAAGGGCACAGTTTGTAAATAGCAGAACCCAAGCCTGCATTACTTATTCTTTAATTTAACTTCTCTCTATATATTCTTCCTTTTTATTCATTCTATTTATTCCTAAGTCCAAATAAACAGCCTCAGTGTTAGCACATGTAGGGGATCGATCCAGAGACTTTTCTAATCTGTGTCCTTCCTTGGCTCCTCCCAGTGTGTTAGGATGGCATTCAAAATTTTAGATCCTTTATACTGTGCTTCCAGAGTCTCAAGGCCTCCAACATGTAGATGCTGTTTCTCAAACTCTTGTATGTATCAGGAGACTGTGAGAAGAGGTTCAAAGCACAAATGCCCTTTCCCCACTCCAAGATATTTTAAATCAATAGTTCACTAGTGAGACCCAAGCATATGCATTGTTTATGAAATATCCCTGGGATGCTGAGGTAGGAACCTTGCCTAAATCAATGCTGGACCAGCTTGAGCCCCAAAAACACTGGACTTTGGGAAGGAAATGGATTTTGAAGGGCTTCTTAGGTGTGGAGCAAGAATGTGGTACAGTTGAGCAGATCCCTGTGCTCAAAGCACAGGAAATTCCAGCCATGAGAGAAATTAACTCTTATTTTTGGAGATTAAAAGTTTTGTAAAGAGCACAGAGAAGTCTTTGTGGTTAGATATTGTAATATCATACACCGAATCTGTCAATGCTAATAGCTTTTAAATTCATACTGAAATACAATGAAATGTGAAACATTCATTTTATAACAGGAACACTGGAATCATTATGTGATCTGCTTTGAATGTATTCTTAATAACTTGGCAGCATGATAATATGCATGTTTATTCCCAAATATGTGTCATGGAAGTATTATAGTAAATTTTGCCTAATTAGAACAGTATACAATGAACAGTCTTTTAAAATTATTGCTCTTGAACAAATTAGAAAAACATGGTTATAATTTACAGATTTCTTGTGGTTATTTTTATTATTTTTTCTGCATATTTTTCATTGGATTTGTTGATGTTTAACTTTATTGTTTCCTCTGGGACTAAGGAAACACTATAGCTACTCACTTTTGCAAATCCAAACAAAAATTACTCTGTTTCTTTAAGAAATCTATAAATTTGAAGTTATTTGTGTGAAACTTTTATATAGATAGTCGTGAATCTACTTAAAATTATGACACAGTAATGTAGACTACATTAATTTGGAATCTGTGATAATTTGAGCAGTGATGGAAAGTCTAAACTCATGTGCACCTGGGTTAAAAATCCATTTCTACAACTTTCTAGTGTTCTTACCTTGGGCCAGTTCCTTAATCTCTCTGTGCCTTAGTTCATGCATCTATACCTCACAGTTTTTCTGTTAGGGTTAGGTAAATAATGTATGTGAAAGACTTAGTATGGTCTTTGTCGAAGAATAGGTTCTCAATTAAAAGAAAAAAAAATAGTTAAAAAAAAAAAATTTAAAGAAATGCAGATACATGGTATCAACTCCAGCCACTCACATTTATGAACAGCTGTATGGCAATTGGCTCTTCTTGACTCCTGCAGCCCTTATCTATAGGGAAAACCCAACCATACATGTTCCTCACCCTCCCTAATTCAGACATTTTCATGGTCCATCTCCACATTCCTGTGGGTAGGAACCCATTATAAATAGGATCTTTTGAAGATGTTTTTTTAGTTAATTTATGGCCCAACTGAATGAGGGTGGGTCTTAATCTGGATTACCGGAATCCTTTATAAGCAGAAGAAATTCAGAGAGAGAAAGCCACAGGGAAGAGCCAGAAGTCAATGGAAACTAGGAGAAAAATGAGAGGACATGGCCATGTGATGTCAGGCTGGGATACAAGCTAAGGGACTCAAGGATTGTCCACCACTCAGAACTCTTAAGACCCAGAACACTATGGACCAGGAATAAGTATGGCTTCTAGCCTTCAAAAGAGTGAGCCAAAAAATTGCTGTTGTTTAAGCCAAAACCAGTTTGTGGTGTTTGTCATAGCAGCCTAGCACACTAAACCATTTTCCAAAGGTTTTCATATCTCAGAGTTAGGCACATGAGAATTTCATTCTGTTATTTTGTGCACTTCTTAGGAAAATCTACAGTGCTGCTGCTAATCAACCTGTATAATCTTGAGTGTCTATAATTGTAACGGAAGTGAACTAAATTTTTCTTTATCATCACAGCCAGCCTTTAAAATCTCCGATTCTATAATGTCTCCTTATGTTACAAACAGTCTTCCTATATTGTATCAATTTGGATCTAGTTTTGTGTATGATGAATAATTAAGTAAAAAGAAAATTGTTTCAAAATGTGTAGGAACTTTTAATTTAAGATAAACCCGAAATGATGTTTTGTTTTTTTTTTAACTGTCAATAAACAAAACAAATGCATATTTGAGGATAACAATCGGGAATATGATATAAGGTATAAGTGCATTTATACTGTAGGCTTGCTTATTTATTTAAGAAGATTGATGAAGCCTGGTAGTATAAAAATATCTATTTTCTAATGAAATACACTATTAGTTGCTCATTATGTAAAATGCAATAGCTTTATTAACTAAGCATTAATGATTTCCTGATGCAGTTATGAAGTAATAATTTAGACCACGATGTAGTCTAAAATCAATGTAAATAAAAACAGAGTATCATATCAAGTCATTACAAGTGAAATGGAAACCAGTTCTGTAGAAGTTGCCCAGTGGAAACTAAAGAACTTCTTTGTTCAAATGCATATGCCTATTATAACCATTCTTGCAGCTAAAATAAAGTGATTCTTTTTGTGTGTGACTATCAGACAAATTGTTCAATTAGACTTTCAAATTAGACCAAAAATATGTAATAAATAGAGAAATATATTACTTTAATTATTTGCTAGTATATATAATACTCCATCTTTATATAACACTCTTTTCCAGAAAATATGAATCTAATTGTTAATATGTGTATTTTTTATTTTCCAAAATGAATGAAATGATTAAAACAAGATCATTTGATTTATCAGTTATATCCTGACTTCACAGATTAATAACATAAAAATATGTTCATGTTAGTTCTGTCCTTGTGTATATTTATAAAACAAAACCAAACAGAGGTGTTATACAAGTAACCTAAATAATGGTAACTTGGTTGCACTCAATTTGTGAATTTTTATCAAGACCACCATTTGTGCACTTTTTTGTATGCAGGTTTTATTTCTACAAAGAAGAAGAAGAAGGAAAAATAAAACCACCAAGGTAAATTCTTTAAAATAGTAAAGATTGTGCTAATAATACTTCCTCTTGCCCATCTTAATAGGACAAAGATGGTGAAATGAATCCTACTTTTGCCTGCATCAACCCCCCTTTGCCTGCACATTGCTTGAAATGTCAATATTTCAGATTTTTTTAGTTTACTATAGAGATCTAGTCATCTGTGTTAACTTGGCTCTGTTATTGTTTTATCTGTATTTTAAGCAATATCCTAAATTAAATACAAGTGAGTAACACTTAATTAATTGAATTATAATTTAAATTTAAATAATAGTTATTTTTCCAGGATCATTCAGAAGAATAAAGCAGGTTGATTATTCTGTTGAGAATGATGTGCTATCTTTATTTACAAAGTGATTTAGTATTTTTACTAATGTGAAATTCCACTTGGACTAACTTTTAGAAAAGTCAACTGGACAAAACATCAAGTGATGTGGAAATTAAATTGCCCAAACAAAATCATGTGATTTAAATGTTTTTGCCATAACATCTGAAACATGAATTAGTTAAATACTAAAGTAAAATTTTGCATTTCCACTGCAGAATAAATGGTAAGAAAATAAACATAAAAGACATGTATGATAAATATATAATTACACAAAGAGTAGTTTTGATTGGCACAAAATTTCTAATTTGCTCTCCCTTTAGAGAGTTATTTTTAAGACCTTTAATAAGAAATAAAATCAGGAATCAAAAAGATTATTTGCCTCATATGCAAATTTTTATTCACTTTAAAATAACATCTTGAATAGAAATTTAGCAGTGTTATTTTAATATATATTTAAACTAAATTACAAATGCTATGATTGTATCCCTACAAACCTAATACAGTACAGCAAAATATTAACATTAATGGATGGTTTGCTAGGTGGCTAGATGCAAGATAAATATACACAAATTAATAATCTTCACTTATTCTTGAAGTAGCCAACTGAACAAAAATAACAATAGTGAAAAATATATCAAATACTTAGGGATGAATTTAATAGGGGAAAAGCAAGACCTAAATGAAGAAAATGATTACATTCTATTAAAAGCCATAAAGCAGGGAAGCGGCTGTGGCTCAATCAGTAAGGCTCCCGTTTACCATGTGGGAGGCCCTGGGTTCAGTTCCCGGGGCCTCCTGGTGAGGGCAGGCCCGCCCGCACGGCGTGGTTGGCTGACCCAGCGAGCACAAGCAGCAAGGGGGGAATAAATGAATAAATAAATAAATAAATCTTTAAAAAAAAAAAAAGCCATAAAGCAAAGCTTAAGTAAATAGAAAAATATGCCATATTTTAGGTGAGGAAACATAATATAATAATATATATATATATATATATATAAATGAAAATCATTTCCAAATTAATAAGCAGATGTAGTTCAATTGCAGTCACAAAACCAAGGGGCTTAAGATCTGTACAAAATTATTTTGAAGTCCATATGGAAGAGTAAATACATGAGAAATGCCAATATATTTTTAAAGAATAGTAGGAGAAGGGACATTTCTTACCAGATATTAAAATTTAACCAATTTTATTTTAAGCAAAATAGTAAATTTTTGGCACAAAAATAAAAATATATATCAGTGGAAAGAATAGAACCTAGAATTATGTGCAAATATGCATGGAACAATACACATATGAAGCTCACATATTTTAAACTCTGCAACATATGAGATGCTAATAAAGGTTAATCAACGTTTGCTAAGTGTAAGGAACTTTGTAAAAAAAATGTTTCTACATCATTAAACCTCTATTGGTATTATAACAATACCATAACAAACATTATGATTGTTTTAATTTCAAAGCAATCCAAAAAATATGCTTTAGTAAAGTTTAAAGAAATTGTTTAAGCATAATTAGGAGCATTGTAATTTATAATCACAATTTTAGTTTAAAATAGTTGATTGGTGGCTATTATGTAAAATTTTGAACTTGATGAAGTTTTGTTTATTTGTTTGCTGACTCCTCATTTGGAACTTCCTTGATCTCATATTTTTGCTCCTCTCCCCTCTTCCCAAATACCCTTCAGTTTTCCCAGGGCCCCTCACTCCAGCTGGTCAAGGAGGAGAAAACAATGTGTTTTACAATATGTATATTTATTTGTAAATTATATATATTTGTTCCTGTAATAATAAGATATGTATTTGAACTATAATTAAATATCTTTGTCTCAGGCATGTTCTTTAACTTAGCTAAATCTCTGGAATATTAAATGTGTCTTAGCAGTTTTAAGGAGAATTTTTAAAGTAGAAATAAACTCATGTTTTAATGTAGTTTTTAATTTCCTCATTTGGAAATGCTCCTTTTATTTCTAATTAGAAAGGCCTTATTTTATAAGCCTTAATCCTGACTGTTCTGCTGAAACATTTAATGAAACAACATATATAAATTAAAAGTTCTTGAGTATGAAACCATTCTATTAAAAAGTAAAGAACTGGTTGCTTTTTTCTGAAGCTATACCATATTTCTCCAAATTGTTGTATTGTTCCTTCTGTTTAAATGTTGCAAATCTGAGGATATCGCTTGACACCTCAGTTCCCTTAGATAGTGTGTAATTATTTTATTTTCTCTATGCTATCGTTCATGTAACTATCTTACATGACAGTGAACTCCATTCCCTTTTCTATTTTATTTATTTTTTTATTTTCTGAGCAGTGCTGCTTAATTTGATTTTCAACACAAAACAATTTGGTTCCTTCATTATAAAACACTCAGCATTTTTAGCTTCAATCATGCATGCTTTTATTTTAAATCTGATGGAAAAGCCAGTAAATACTTAATTTGCCCTTTTTCTATTTTAGAAAGAGTCTTTACTTCACTTTTAATCCGTTATTTCAATACACATTTCTGCTTCTTCTTACCTCATCTCATTGTACCTGCATGGAATATAATTTCCCAAATATATGTTGAAGGAAAAATATCACAGTAATGCAAGGATTTTCCTATTAATGTTTCATAGAATTTTGGTATTTGTTTCCAACAAATATTCAAAATTATGTTCTCCAGCAGATAATTATGACACAAAACTGGAGACACAGAATTCCATATCAAATACATCCTGTTAAGAGAAGTTTATAGGATAATTAGGAAGGAGTGCACACAAATGAATAATTATACACCAAGTGTCATAAGACCAGCACAGATAAATGGCAATTTAGACGATCAGGAGAATCCCTATGGCAAAAGTATTTTTTTAGTTGGTTCATAAAGACAAATAAGATTTGGCAACTTGAAAAGAGTGTTCTCTTGCCTGGTCAACTGCAGTGGCCTCCTAACTGGTCTTCCCTCTTCTACTCTTGCTGTCCACACAGCAATGAATAGATCATGTCAGGGCCTTGCTTGAAACCCTCCAATGGCATCCCTTTTCTCTGGCACTAGAAGCATAACTCTTTACAGCAGCTTCAGTGCCCTACATTATCAGTTGATTGCATCCTCCCTTTCTGATCTAATGTGCTCTCCACTGTGCTCAACAAAGTTCCAGGCACACTGGCCTTTATGTTGTTCAAACTCACCATATGGAGCCTTTGCACTTTGCTATTCCGTCTGCAAGGGAGGCCAAGCCTTTGGATCTCTGGACCTTTAGGAGCATTTGGTAGTTCAGATAAGTGCTCCAGTGATACCTACACAGACCATCCAATAAATTGTCTCCTCACCCTGAATCTATCAAATCATGCAATTTACTATTCCTCATAGCATAGCCCTTGTCGCTATTTGAAAATCATCTTATTTGTTTATGTAGCTACTTGCTTTTTGTCTGATTTTCCTCATTATATTATAGTAATAATAACACCTAACATTTATTGACTACTAACTGTTTTCTGATATTCACTGTGTACTTGCTCGGTGCTGACTACAACCATATATTCATTTATTCTTTAAAAAAAAAAAACAATTTATTGAAGTATATCATTCATACATGAACATACATAAACAATAAGTGTTCAGTAAATATTGTGAACTTACAAAACAAACATGCATAACATCATACAGGGCTCCCACACATCACCCCCCGACAAATACCCCTCATTGTTATGAAACATTTATTAACAAATTATGAAAGAGCATCGTCAAAGTATTACTATTAACTATATATAGCCCATATCTTACTCCCCTATACTTTTTAAAAAAGGATTTATTTATTTATCTATCTATCTGTTTATTTATTTATTTATTTATTTACTTTTATCCATTTTTACCCCTCCGCCCTCACTTTTGCTGTTTTTGTGTCAATTTGCTGGGCAACTCTCTGTGTCCATGTGGGAGAGAAGCGTCCTACCGCCTGCGCCACCTTAGTTCGGGATTTTTGGTGCGTCTTGTCTTGGCTCTCCCTTGTGTCACTCTCCTGTTATGTCATCATCTTGCTGCGTGGCTCGCGGGGCCTGGTGGCGCACCTGGCATGGGGCCTGGGGGACTCACCCACGCACGGGGCCTGGCTGTGCACCCGCCAGATTGATCTTTGGCAAATCATTTAACTTCGCTTGTTCTTACTTTTCTCACCCATTAGAGATGTAACCTAGGATACCTCTACAAATACTTCTAATTCAAAAAGTTAATGACACTATGTTTAAATTTGTTATATATGAATGTAAATGTACTTGTTCATAGGATTTTTATAAGAACAAAATGTGATAATGCATGTGAAAATACTTTACAAATGTAACATTTTTTTTATGCAGAGTCTTGTGGTGCTTAAAAATGAATATGGATATTATATATTTCGTTCATGTATATAGTTTATAGATTTGTTGATATAGTACTCAGTATATAATTTCCTGCAAAGGTGGATTCTTTTTTGCAAACTCCCTTCGTTTCTGTTTGTTTGTGAATATTTTATACTCACCTTCATATTTGAAGGACAGTTTTGCTGGATAAAGAATTCTCAGCTGGCAGTTTTTCTCTTTCAGTTTCCTAATTGTATCATACCACTGTCTTCTCGCCTCCATGGTTTCTGAAGAGAAATCTGCACTAAGTCTTACTGGACGTCCCTTGTACGTGATAATTTGCTTCTCTCTTGCTGCTCTGAGAATTTTCTCTTTATCTTTGACATTTGACATTCTGAGTGGTATGTGTCTTGGTGTAGGTCTATTTGGATTTATTCTGATTGGGGTATGGTGTGCTTCTTGGACATGTAAGTTCATTTCTTTCATGAGAGTCGGGATCAGTATATAATTTCAATTGGGCAATTTCTCTTCATATGAGAATATTTTCTAATTTGTAGTTCACAGTTATTTCCTCATCATTGTCCCTCTAGCATAAAACGTTGAACTGTGATCTCTGAATATAAATAATGTTCTTCATAATTTAAAAGGTTTTGATTACTTTTAATAGATAAGTTTATTTCTGTGCTGATGAATTTTCTTTAAAAAGACAAAACTCTTTCCTTCTTCTGCTGTTGTCCAATCTTCTGTTCTTAGTTTCCATTTACTTTCATCTCCTCAAAAATAATCTGAGTCTTGAGTTACTGAGCTTTATTTATGTTGGCAGTATTAAGAATAGATATGAAAATATACTTATTGATACCAAGAAAAAGTGGGTTCTTTTCTCCTGGTGCATCTTTAAAGCCAATTCCTGAGACACCAGGGTTTCAAAGGGAAAAATAGTTTGTTTCCACAAACAAAGGAGGTCAATTGCCTTAGATGCCCCAAAGACTGCCTCTTGGATCTGCAGAAATAACATCAGGGTGCTAATGAATAATTGGGGTGGAGCTGGACACAGGTTCCTTCATTAATAAACATTAGGGGTTGAACGGGATTGGGGTGGGCCCCAAACCAGGGGGAGTCACAAAGTTACAATCATTATCAGAGATCAAGGTTCTGGGACAGCATAGAGGTCAGTCACAGGGTTCTCCATTTGGATATTGAACTGGAGGGTGGAGTGGTTACCATCACAGTAGTAAGCATACACAATGGTGACCTAATCTATAAACAATCTAGAATCACTATCACAAAAGTAAGCATAAGTAAGGGTGAGGCTAAGTCTAGAGTCACCATAAATGGGGGAGACCACTCTAGCTAGTGTCAATAATTTCAGATATTATCCTTTTGCTATTTTATAATATAAAGGCATCTATATAATGACTTAGTAACCTTAATTATTTGTTAATTCTTAACCCTCGGTTACAATATCCACTAGATAAGTGTTACAACTTAATCATAATTAAAGTATTCTTTGGTGAGGAATAATGAATAATTATTTTTGAATAGAGTGTTAAAATGTGTGAGGAAATTATCTTTTAGGAATAGGAATCTGCTTAGTGAATAGGCACTGTCTAGAAACTTACACCCTGAGTCTGTTAATGCATCTAGCACATAGGGAGCTAAAGGGAAATTTTTTTCTTATTGTAAGAACAGATACAAGTTTAACAGCTTCCATGGTGCAATATATTGAGGGTTGTAATAGAAAAAATTACCCGGTTCAATAGGGAGCCAATTGTCCCTACCAATTATTTCATCTCTATTATAAATTGTGGAATTAATATAAATTTGCTGAATTTGTCTTTTCACTAATGCCTCCCTTGCATCCGTGGGCTTTAAGGTGGTAGGGAATTCTAGATCTGTGCTGCTTACTACGTGAACATTGGAAATTCAAGAACACTGACAGGCAAGATTTAAGAATAATCTTCTTATTTCCTTTGTCCATGTCCCCATGGTGGTAAGAGGAATATCTTACCCTTGTGGGTTGAACTTGGTTTCTGCTCTGGATCTGGTAGATTTTCCTGGGATCATAAGATAGAAATCAAATGATTTGGGTATTTTGTCCTGGTGACTCTGAATCTTATTAAAATAATGTAGCTCATCAGTGCTGGTCACAATAGGTTCAGGGCTGCAAATAAAGTGTGTGTGTGTCTTTGTGTGTGTGTGAATTTAATTTACATTTGAAGCATCCTTATGCCAGAACAATGGCCTTTCCTATCAGTTTATTGGGTCAGTTGACCCTAATGCTCTGTAAGCATTATCTTTATTGAACTTCTTTTGGCCTGTGAAAAGAGTGTAGTGAATTTCTTGAAAATTTAACAAATGGCAACATTTGTCCTCTTCTGCTGGTAGAGTTTGCATCAGTAAAGGAAATGGGCTTTTCAGAATTGAGCTGAGTAGTTTAAATTGCTTTTTGTGTTTCTCTGTTGCACACCTCTCTAGTGATTTCTTTGTTGTCCAAATTAAGTATCACTTTCCACTCTGCTCCAGGAAATAATAAATTATATCTTTAAATGCTTTAATAACAAATAGAATGTATATCTCAATATACAAATATAGGATAGTTAAACAAGTTGATTAAACTGCAAAACCAAAAAGCTAATAGTGGTTGCTACTGGCTGAAAATCCTTAAATTTATGCTAGGCAAGATGAGATTGTGAGAATCCATTACTATTTGGCACTTCTCAATTTTAAATAGCTATGGAATCCTTTCAATCTGTTCAGTGTTAGAAATTTGATTTGAAAAGAATTCCATGAATTTTCAGGATATATGTTTTGCACTGTTAGAATACATATATGGTGTTTAAGCAGTTCATCCAATAGATTATAATGTCTATGCTTTCAGAAGCTGATTTAAAAAATCTTACAAATCGAGTATGAGAAATGGATTGATAAAATTCCAAATTTTATAACATGCAACAAACATAAAGTGGAAGAATCCACGAGAGACAAACCTGATGTAGTGCCTCATGCACCATAATATGCATTTAAAGTAGGCCCTGTGTAAAGCCATAAGACAGAAGATGAGATCCTCCCATTATAATGGACCACCCTCTATATTAGCAAATAAGGTTGTGAATAGTGACCAGATACTAAGAGAAGGGTTCTTTTTCTCTTTTTCTTTTTTTACTCTAGGGAACACTGGTAAATTATAAACCCTTCAGCATTTTCCTTCCAGGTATTTTAGTCACAGCAGCTTGATGTGTTCCATTATTGGGAGTGATTTTTCATATGCAGATTTAGTCTCTGGGGCAAAATTTCATATGTGAGGTTGGAATAGCTCCTTCTACCAATTTGTTAGCTGCCCTGGAGGAGAAAATGAAACATATGCCCTAACTTTCATGTATCAGTTCTTTGGTGGTCTGAAAATAGACATTTCCCCCCGCCCCAACAGAAGCTACCCAAATAATCATTTTTAGTTTGCTTCATTGAAATTGCAACTCCTTTGGGCCAATCATGTCTTAGGAAACATCTGCTTCAATTTTGGAAGAGGTCCACAAAGAAAGCTTACTCTGCTATCAACCGACCTTTTAAAAGACTATCAGATTTCATTTATTTTACTTACCCAATGTACCTTTATATGAAAGTTAATGAGTGCACTTTTGAGAACCTTTAGAAAATACAATAACTATTTCATTACTTGAATGTCTGTGGTTGGTTTAATTAATCTATGGAATGTTTAGTTTGACTCCATTTTTTAATAAGGGATAATATTACCCCATAAAATAATATTATACTTGCAAATTATTATCTCACTACATTTTCTTAGACTACATTTCTAGCTAGATATTTACTGGAATGAAGGGAAGGCTAATTGTACAATTCTTGACAAATTGTTTTACAGAATTATTATTCTAATTTATACTCGCATTACCGTTGTATGAGTGCCACTTTCACCATATCCTTCCCAATGTCAAATATGATGACAACTATGATGTTAAGTTTAGAATATTTGATTTTTGAAAAACATTGCATTATCTTAATTTGAAGATTATTAGTACATAAAGTTGGATTATATATATCTTCTAACCATTTACTTATGTGTCTCTGTGTGTATTTATGTGAGTGGTCTCTTTATGCCATTTATTCATTTTTCTTAGTGGTTTAGTTTTTTTTTTTATGTTCCTTGTTAAGAACAGGCTTATTGTTGCCCACCTTATATATAATTTTCCCTTTAATATCATTTTGTGGTTTTAATTTATAGAAATTTAAAATTTTATAAATTTAAGTATGTAGATTTTCCCCATTTGTTTATAATCCTTTATTTTTTTTGTATTTAGGAAGTCATTTCTCATCATCCATCACGATTTTTATTTATTTCTCCTAATGTTGTTGTCAGTTGTGTTGTGGTATAATAATTGACTGTAAATTTATCTGGAATTTAATTTTTATTATGCATATGAATGCTAAGGAATCATCTTGTAACATCTCAATAACATTCATCCTTCCTTTCCAACAAATGTGTGATAATGTCTTTATTATATATTAAATTCTTAGGGACATTGAGTATTACTTAGACCCTTCATTTTGTTTCATTAATATTATTGTTGGTTATTGTGTATCACTGTTATTTATTGTAGTTTAGCAATTTCCTTTAAAATCCAATTTCAAATCATTATTACACTTCTTCATAATTTTCCTAGCTTTTGTTAAACTTTTGTTCTTCAAAATGAACTTTAGACTCACTTTTCCAAATTTCAGGGGAAAAAATTTCTCTGGAATTTTGTTTGGAATTATAGAGAGAAATCTGAGAACAGCAGATATTTTTATAATATTCAGATTTCCTAACCTCATTACCTATAGGTTGAAATTTGATGGCTACCACTTCATTTATCAATATTTTAAATTAGCTTTTTGAACTGGCTGTATATATTACTTTTAATATTTTGAATTATCATAATTGTTAACTTTTGGTTACCTGGACATTTCTGGTATTTGTGCCTAGGCATTTAATAATCTCAAAGTAATCCTATCTGACCTGATTTATTAATTTCAGCAGAGTTTTGAGTGTCTGCTTCCTACGAAGCACTTTATGTAGTTTTTTATCCCATGTATTTATATCTAATTAATATCCAAAAAGTATTTTCATATTTAGTTAAAGTATCTTAATGATTAATTGCTATATATGTATATACAATGTATATAGCAATTAATATATATACACACACACACACATTTAATTGCACACATCTTGATATATTGTAGGATAACTAACATTGATAATTACCCAGGCTCCTTGGGGATGATCTTTGAAGGCAGGTTACCCACACAATCTGCAATATTAATATGAGTTCCATCATTGGTTTAGGATACTAATAACCCTGAAAAGTGTGGTCTTTTTATTTAAATTCTAATTGAATATTTCTTGCACATTGCATCACACTGGTTGTATAGACTTAATTTTTTGAATTGAAAATGATCTTTCATACTTTACAAAATACTTGGAGAATAGTTAATATATTTATTTCACTCTCCTTTCAGCCCTTCATTCATATTGTTAATGTGAATAAGAAGTTGTAAATACTCTGCCTTGAAGTCAGCTTTTATTTTAACTCTTTTTTTCCTTGGATCTTCTCCCAGGTTTGTATCTCCACGTGCTGGAGCTGTTTCCTCTTTGGAGCTTTAATCTTCCCTAACCCCTTATGTTCCACCATAAGAGTGCACTCACATATTTCATTTTGTAACTACAAGGTTGTTCTTCATTCATTAAACTTTCAACAAGAATTAATTAAGTACATATCCTGTACCAAGAATGCATCTAGGTTTTCTCAGTCAATAAGAAAACCCCCAAATCCATGCCCTCTTGGAGCTTACTGGGGCAATACAGAATTTAAAAGAGAAAATACTATATAAACAAATATATAGCAATTTGAGAAGTGAAATGGAAAGAAAAACATACAGAAGCTTAAACTGTGTTGCAGCTGGGTTACAATTTTAAATAGATTGGTTAGATTAGGTCTCATTGAGATGTCTTAAATAAAGAATTAAGACATACAGAAGAACAATGTTCTAGGATGAGGAAACAAGCAGTGTAAAGGCATGCCTGGCATATTTGAGGAAAAGCAAAGAAGCCAAAGTATCAGGAATGAGGAAACAAGGGGAAGTGTTGTAGGCAAAAAGGTCAGCGAGATTAGGAGAAACCAGATCATGCCTGGCCTTTTAGGTCACTGTAAAGACTGGATTTGATTCTGAATAAAATGGAATGTTAGTGCAGATTTTTGAGCATAGAATTAACATGATCTGATTATCTTTTTTGATTACTTTTTTTAATCAACAATTTTTCAACCCATAGAAAAGTTGTAAAATGAGTACTTGTATACCTCATGCCTAGATTCCTGAACTTTTGATCTCTTCCCACGATTGCTCAATCTCTACAGCTGCGCACACACACACACACACACACACACACACCCTTCCACTTTCCCAGATCATTAAAAGTTGGCTGCAAACATCTTGGCACTTTCTCCTAAATATTACAGCCTGCATTTACCAGAAATAAAGACGTTCTCCTGCACAGCCACATCACCATTGTAACATCTAAGAAAATAAGCATTAATCCAATAGCATTTTCAGATTTCCCCCAATTTTCTCACAATGCCCTTTCAGCTGTGTGGTTGTCCTTCAATCTTAAATAAAATGAAGGCCCATTCATTGCCTTGGCTGGAATATTTCTTTATTCTCCCCCGATCTGAGTCGTTCTGCCTCACTCTATTCTTCATGGCATTTAATATCTGGAAGAACTCAGGCCCATTGCCCTGCACATCATTTCTCATTCTAAATCTGTCAGCAGGCTCCTCATTATTAGATTCAGATCATAATATCATAAGTTGCTTTCCTTTTTTACCTATATTCATTATTTGGCTAGTTTGGTAGAAACAAAACCTCTCATATTTACAAAGTCCACGTGACATTCACATTGTGATCTCTATGAGGACAAAAGTTTGAACAACAGAGTTACTTCTAAATGTCATCTTTAGCTTAAATGATAAATGAGAATCTTGGCCTAGTATGATTATGGGATCAATACCTTGTAAGTTTACCTTGAAGAGCTGTGTCTTATTTACCTACTTCATTTATCCTATAGAGCAGGAAGTTGATTTCTAAATTTTGGAACATTCTAGTTAGATGGATTACTGATGAAATTGTGGTTCAGATCTGATGACAATTTAATAAAGAACAAAACTGGATTGAGTGACCTTTGCTGCAAATGATGTTGGCCTTTCTTCTTGTTAAGTGACTGGTCAATTTATCTAACTTATAGGAAATATTGTGATTGCTAAATGGACTGTCATAGATAAAGATATATACCATTCATCTTGAAAAGGTTCACCGGGCAATAGTAATAAGAGAAGGTCAAGGAGCATGGTACTTCATAAACCTTCTTTTAAAATTCAATGTCCTTCCAAACATAAGTAGTTGCATTTTTTTTTCACTTTTAACTATTTACTGACAGTTACGTTGCTCAGTGGACACTGTGCAAACCCAAAGGTTAGAATATGTTTTGCTAGATCATTACAAAGTCAAACTGTTTAGATTTCTCTCTAAGATATAAGATAATCTGTTTAGTCTTTGAGGTGGAAACTCAGGCTCAGATAGTAATTATCATTGCTGTTAATTTGCTCAGGTCCTGGCCTATTTATAAGGAAAATTGGATTTATTTCCTGATGATGCCATACATGCTCAGGGTATGCAAGCTGGAAGGGACAGAACTGTAGGATCATAACCAGTCTGGGGCTAAGATAGACTACTGTTACCTATTTGTGTGAAATTATTCAAGGGAACCAGTTTTTGTTCAGGGAAATCAAAGCAGGTAAAATACTTATTCTCACTTAGTGACAGAACTTGTGACTAAAATAAACTAAGAGAATTTAATTCAACACAAAATCTAAGTTGGCAGTAGCCTGGAGTATTTTCTGTAAAAATGATAATATAAACTGCATATATTTTAGCTATTCTTTTTCCTAGAAACTTTGAAGTAATAAAACATGGGTAATTTCTGGCCTAGTATAATTTGTTGTTCTTCATATGCAGCTGGCCACCTAGAGGACTAGTGAAAACTGCTGTTCAAATATCTATTTATTGGTGTGCCTCTAACACATGCCAAGGCAGGCAAGTATTTTCTCGGTCTTTGTAATTATTAAGCATATTCATAATTTTATGAGGAGGTGACCTATGATAAGATAAGAAATTTAGATATGTACAAAATAAGTTCGTATCTGTATGGGCTAAAGAATGATGAAATAAAGGCTATCCTTCACCTTTAGTATGAACTCTTAGCTAGTGAGTCCCTGAACTATTTTTTGTTAAGAAATCAATATTTTCTTCTACCTCGTATACCCATTTGCAATATATATTTCTCACAAAAATGAATTTTAATTTTTAGTGTTTAATTTTTCTCTATTATCTACTTTTGATTTAAAAATGGTATTTATCACACACATTTCTGTGCATTTAAACAGTGTTTCTCAGAGTTGTCATTAAGATTTTTTGCCCTGTTATATATTTCTAAACTGTTTCTCCATATATTAGGGTGGCATGATAATAGCTTCTTGAAATCCTTGTTCTTTTTTCGTTGTTTTTCCTAACTTGATTAAATCAGTTATATAACCAGGAGAATTCACTTAAATTTTCTGAAATGCAGTTGCTTCATTAGAAATACCACATTTGCCAGAATGCTGGAGCTGAATAGATTTCTTGAAGTCTGTTTCTTCTAGGTAATATGATCTATTAGTTTACTATATTGTTTCATCCCATGATTACTCAAAATTGTAATGAAATTAGAATATAGATTTTAAAAACTATTTCAGAATATTGATCTGATACTCATTTTGAAGTTTCTATGAGAAACCATTTGATGGTTATGTTTTTATTTGCAAAGGAAAAGAAACTTTCATCATTTTTCTTCTGTTATTTTCTTATTTATCCATTTTAAGATAGGTTATTTATAAATATCACTTATTTAATTTTATTTGATATTTAATTACAAAGACAACTTTGTAACATTGTCAGCCCATATGGTTTCTATCTTAGTGTGAGTCATTCAGTGTTTAAGATTAAAGGTAGGAACAAATTATCATGCTGTAAGAAATTAAATCCCATGATAAATAGCAGTTATATGTTTAAAAGGAAGATTTGCAAGATTACTATGTACTCTTTTTCTGGTTTTGATGGGTAAGAAGGGAGAAAAAATAGGGAAGGGAGTAAACAATTTAACAATATAATGAATAACTCACCATAAAGTTTAATTTCTTTTGAGTTTTAAAAAATCAAACTCATTTATCCCCTCAATATTAATCATAGTCTTTTTCAACTGCCCCACAAAGCAAAATTATGTTATTACTCCAACATGGTTTTATAAAAACCAATCAGTTTCAAATGCTGATAAAGTGAGCAATAAATGGTAATTATGAGCAAAGCTAAAGAAATTATTGAAATACCTTTTCCTAGAAAGGAAGAAACCATATTTAATGACCAGCCACAAATACTGCTATAATTGTTGAAGAAAATTATGATCTATAGATGGGTCAAGGTGGTAAAAACTAACCTTATTTTTTATTGTTAAACTAATTTAAAAGAGCTAATGAGCCTTATTATTAATCTTTCTCCTTGCCTTTTTAAATAGACTGTTTGCAGACACTATGCTATATACTAAATTACATTATTTGTATTTATATACACACACAAACACATATACACAACAATCTAATGTAAAAACATTTTTAACACCTGTAAGCCAAAAGCTTGGAATACCTAACTCAGCCTAATAGAGACATGGGCAAGAAAATATTACTCCAAGAAATGACATTTTAGCTAAGACATCAGAGCTGTATAGAGATGTTGAAGTGGATGAGAACAGAGATGGGAGAAGGTGTCCTATGCAGAGAATGTGCATGTATCTGACTGTGGGGTGAGCTGGTTCCCATTGGATAAGAGTATAGTTTTTATTGAGGGAATAATCAGAAATAAAGATGAAAGATATTGAAACAATTCAAAATGACCTTATGTGCTATACACCATGTTTTGTTATTGTTATTTTCCTGTTTGGTGATAGGGGCACAAAAAATTTTGAGCAAGGGGATGATTTATTAGTTTTCATGTTAGAAAGACAGCTCTGATATTAAAACAAAGAATGGTTAGAAGGGTATGTTTTGTGGTAAGAATAAGGGGTTTTAGAAATTGTCAGTTTCTAATCTCAGTAGATATTTTCAACTATATTTGTTAGGTGTTGGGAAGTACCCATAAACTCTCCATTACATGTTAAGATAGCCGCCTCACGGAAAATGTTTTATATATACAATGAGATAAAGAGATCCATGCTAAAAGTTTCTTCCTGAAATAAGAGCTAAGAAAGGGTTTTTCTCTTTCAATTATTCTAGCTGCATGGTGCTGTATATTGAACAGAATTGTAATGCTCAAAGATATGGAATGTAAATCAGCCTTTATTTGAAAAGATTTTATATTTCCTTTCCCCATGAAAAAACATGTCAGTTTTTATACCCTGTTCAACTGCTAATGAAATATGCACCCTTAATTAAAAGCCAGGGCAACTTTTAAATAAACCATGTCTCACAAGTACTTAAGTGATTAACCAATTGCTTTTATTTAAAAATGTATTAAACTTTTATTTATTGAGTATAAAGGTCTTGAAAAATGTTTGAGGGGAAATTAAAGTTTCAGGCTCATTCTAAAGGATTTTGTGTGTGTTTGACATATTTATAATTTTTTGTTTGATATATAAATTATCACCATCTTATCAGAATGGGAAGTTATTTGAATTAAGAATTAAACACAATTTGTTTTTTGCTGGTATTATTAGCACAGTATGTGGAAGTCTTTGGTACAACATGAAAGCTGTAATAAAATCTACTGTAAATCATTCTTGAAGGGGGCTTTTACAGATGTGGTTATGTGAGCCTAGAGGCTATATTGCTCTAATTGACCTCCTGTGAAGCTGGTGTTCTACAATTGTTACTGGAAGCTCAGTGAACAAGATTAGATTTCACAATATTTACATTTGTTATCTCTTACATTGAGTTACCAACATCCACATAATAATGAACAGCAAGTCATACTTGGATCACTATATTTTGGATATAAAATGCAAAATTATATCTGGTTTCTTTTTTTTCCCACTACGGATTCAGCTGTGTCAATGATTTTGAAGTGAATATTCAGTAAATATTACTGGATTTTTTAATAAGCATTATATTTTTTCCTGCCTCTGTGCAAGTGCTTTTAACTGTACATGTATCCCTCTAGATCTCCCCAAACATTATTCCAGTTATTTTCTTCATCTTCTGGTTTGAAAGTTCTGTACATTATTACTATTCATTTGAAGGTCTTAATAGAGATTTTGTCAGAGATATTTAACACATCTAAAGTTAACATCATTTTTATCCTCCTATCCAACAATATATGTACCTTAGAATTAACTACCCTCCCAACTTAAATGATATTGTTTCTCAAATTTAGTCCTTGCATTTTTATCCCCCAAATATTAGACATTTTTATTAGTTCTTTCAAAAGTGAGTGGCAGCTTAGTCCACCCACATATATACTGTTTTCTCAGATTTCCTTTGGGTTCAATAACTTCTTTATGAAGCACATTCTTTAGAAGTTTCATTAGTGAGAGTATATGGTTAGTAAACTGTGGCAATATGTGGATATCTGAAAATATTTTTAGTTCATCTTGTTGTGAAATAATGCTTTGCCCAATATTCAATTTTAAGTTGATAGTTTTCTCTCAGCACGTTGAGAGCATTTAATAGACCCCCTTGTTTTGGGTATTCTGTTGTTTGGACGTGATTTTTAAAAATTTATACTTCTAAGGATCCATTTTACTTCCTGAATCTCAGTACTGATATCTTTCATCAATTCTGAAAAAAATCTTACTCATTATTTCTGCTAATACTGCTTTCCATAATTCATTTTATATACTCTGCATGGAACATGGATTTGAAATTTTAGATCTTCTCATTCTTTTCTCTTTGTCATATTTTCCTTGTCTATGTGTCACACTCGGTGATTTCTAAAGATTGATATTTCAACTTACTAATTCTCTCTTCAGCTGTTTCTAATTTGCTGTTCAACATTCTCACTGAATTGCTGATTTCAGTCATGATATTTTTTATTTGTGATTTTTATTGGTTCTTTTTGAAACTATCTGATCATTTTTATAGCTTCTTCTTCTTGCTACTTTTTTTTTTTGTGGATACTGTTTTTTTATTTAATAATTTTTATTTTTAAAGGCGCTTTAGATTACATACATATTGCATCAAAAATATAGGGGATTCCTATATACCCACCCCCTCCCCCTCCCATACGTTCCCCTGTTAACATCTTTCATTAGTGTGGTACATTTATTACAATTGATGAACACATATTAAAGCATTGCTACGTAACCATGGTCTATAGTTTACATTATGTTTTGCACTTTGCACCACACAATTTTATAGGTTTTTGACAAAATGTATAATGACTGGTATCCATCATTGTAATATCATGCAGAATGATTCCAATGCCTCAAAAATGCCCCAGGTTTTACCTATTGTTCCCTCTCCCTCCCCTCAGAACCTCTGGTGACCACTGTCTTTATGTCAATATTACAAGTTCTTCAATTCCTAGAATAATAATAAGTTGACTTTAGTCTATAGTTTCTTTTGTCAATTATGTTTGCTCTTTCCTCTATCTTGAGGATTTTGCGATGGTGATGCTCAACTTTGCTTCCGATTGAGAGGGTTCTTAGATCTCATGGGGCAGATGGATGGAACTGCCTTGCTTGCAGTTGAAGATACTCTCTGCTTCTTGAGTTGGGCGTTGTCCATCATCATCTTTTTGTTAGTTGTCCTAGGTGAGTCTGATGAACTGGAGAGTAGGTATTGGCTGCAATTCTGTTGAGATTCAAGGCTCACTTGGCATATGAACAGCCAGATTTAAGTCTCTGGGACATATATTTAATGGGTATAATGTTGATTATAGGTTAAAATAAATGGGATAGAAGAACCATGTGTAGGAAAATTATAAATGAGTCTAACTTTGATACATTGGGGGAAATGGGTTATAATATATTCCAAGGTAAGGCCCAGTGACAGGGTGCTGATTTCCTGGGGTTGTCTGCCATGCCTATAGTGTCTACATGTCCCTAGAGCCCCCAGGACCTTCCCGCTACTTTAGTACATGCTATTATTCTTTTAATGAGTAAAAATTCTCACTTTATAATAAAAATTTAGCTTAAAGTGGTCCCATGCTGGGAATGAACCAGGGATATGACAAAAGAAATCACCAATCACCTTTTAAGACAGATATTATAAACCCAGGCAAATTTCCAAGGAGCATGAACTCACAAAGAAATGAGCTGCCATAAGCAAAAGATAACAGAAACAACACATTACCTTTTAGATATAGAAAAACAACAGATAAAGGGATTATAAGATGTAAATTATAAAGTGTATTAGTCAGCCAAAGGGGTGCTAATGCGAAATACCAGAAATGGGTTGGTCTTTATAAAGGGTATTTATTTGGGGTAGAAGTCCACAGTTACCAGGCCATAAAGCATAAGTTTCTTCCCTCAGCAAGGCCCATTGCCATGTGTTGGAGCAAGACAGCTGCCGATGTTTGCCAGGGTTCAGGCTTCTTGGGTTCCTCTCTTCCCAGGGCTGTGTTTCTCTCCGGGCTTAGCTCCTTTGTTTCCTCCACAAGGTCAGCTGTAGACTATCAGGCGAACGGCTCGCTTCTCTTCTCCTCGGGCCTTCTCTCCAACATCAAAACTGCTCCTTCTGTCCTTTGCCTTGTCTTTTATATTTGATTCCCCCACCCACCAAGGAGTGGGGCTTAACACCCTACTGATGTGGCCCAGTGAATGCTCTATTCATAACCTAATCATGCCCAGATTAACAGATCAGTTTACAAGCATAATCTAATATAGATTTTTGGAATTCATAATTACATCAAACTGCCAAACAGCTACATAAAGTAAGAATTTTTACCTGAGTATTTCTCTAGACATGAATTACACCATATTACCAGATATTAAACATACCCTTGTTTAGGTATTACCCCAAGCCATAAATTTTTTCCCTTGAGCTGGTATAGATTAAGAACTGGTTTTGGATTCAGACTGCTGGGCACAATTTAGGTTCCACCACTTTCTTCTTATGTGACATTGGGTTAGTTAAGTAATCATTGTAAACCTCCATTTCCTCTCATTAAAGTGAGGATTATAAATTCACCTATATTTGGGGAGTTTTGTGAAGCTAAAAATGACATTGTAATAAATTATATATATGTATAGTGTAAATATACATATATGTATATGTGTGTATGTATATATTCTATTTATATAAATATATGTACATATGTGTATACATGCTTGAGAGGGGCATAGGGCCTAGCCACAAGAAGTGGTTAATAAAAATAATTTATAATAATGATTATTATATTTGTCTCTTCCATGAAAAACTAAGCCTATCTTTCAGTCATCTATTCCAGGATCTAAAAATTAGTGATTAACATTTTACTAGCCTCTGGGGGTAAGAGAATATGTATCAAATATTCACAGTTTGTACATATTTTGTAAAAGCCTGTGAAAGATACTTATTCTCAATCATAATAAATGTTGTGATGGGCAAAGTGGGTAAGAATGTTAAGAGTAGAGAATCAAAACACAGAGCTCATAATCTGCTATATATATATAAAAAAAAATGTTCTTCTAATTTCAACCCACTCATTTTGAAGAGTTTTAAATGGTAGCTATTCAGAGAAAAAAAAAAAAAAAAAAAAGAAAAGAAAAGAAAAAGGGAAATAAGAGCTTAGATTTCTATAAAATTAAATTATTTTTCTTATTTTGACATTTTCAAACCATTAATAATTAGGTTAATGTTACTTAAAACTGGAGTAGGTATTAAGAAGATATAGATCTAAATTCTGGGATTTATAGGGCTAGAATGGGTGAGGCAGATAACCTGTTTGAGCTTCAGTTTCTTCATTGATAAAATGGGGTTAGTAATACCTCTCTCTCCTTATGGTGGTTGTGAATAATGAAAATGATATACTGTGAAAGTACTTTATGGAGCATGGAAAAATGCTTTAACATTTATTGTTATTTTTTTTGAAAAGTAAAAGGTTAAATCTATATCCTTGATCTCATTATGGTTCTCATCATTGAATATGTTCTAACAAAAGTGGTTAAACTTGAGAACAGATCTAGAAATACTAATTTTTGTCTATATATTATTTCTAAATTCTCATTGCAATGTTGTTCTACCATTGTGCTTTTCATGCCTTTTTAGGAATTCTGTGAAATAGCAGCATTCAATTTTGCAGTAGCTTTAATTTATAAATACATATATATAATCCAATAAATGTTTATTGAGCACCCACTAGCTGTAAGGCACTAAACCAGTAGTTAAAATGGAAACATATTTAATCAGACAGACTGTGGAGCCTTAAGAAACTTATATGTTCTGTTTATATACCAGAGATAAATGAAATTAAATTCATTTGATACTGGAATTCAATGCAATGTAAGCAAAAATACATTATTATCTTAAAAAGAATCTCAAAACCTTAGAAACAACTTCAGGCTAAAAATGTTCTCTTTAACACAAATAGTATCTTGATATAGTTTCTCACTCGCTATTGCCTTGAAAATGAAACTATCTAGCATTGGGCAGGGGATAAAGGAGGGTTTTTTAAAATTAAATATTCTGGGTTTCATGCTATAAATTCTAATTTTAGCAGTCTGCAATGGTCTTGTAACCTGCCTCTTTTTAAAAATAAAGAAACAATGAAAGTAGGATAATACATTATGTAAAACACTTTCTTTGGAAGGATAGTGAATATTTGATGATTAGCTTTTGCAGGTTTTGAGAAATATAAAATAATAGTAAAAAAACATAGTGTCTTCTACAAAACATTATATTTCTGAATAGCAGAAATTAGTTAATTTCTTCTTAGTAATCATCTTCTCATTTTTTCCTTTCAAAATCCCTTAGGTCATACTTTGATTATTTTAGTTTATATTCTTCCACATATCCTTGAAACCTTCCTTTTTTAAAAATTTTTAAAAAGATACTTAGATTACATAAATGTTACACAAAAAATATAGGGATTCCCATACGCTCCACCTCCCACACCTCCCACAACCTCCCACATAAACCTCCTTCATTAGTGTGGCACATTAATTGCAATAGTTGGAGGGGTTAACTCAGTGGAGGAATTTCTGCCTTGAATGTATGAGGTCCGTGGTTCAATTCCCTACTCCTCTAAGAGTGGTGATCCACAGGTATATCTAACATCCAGCTGATACCGCAGGGCAGGGAAAAAATAGACATTATTTTGGTCCCGGATTCAATCCCCCAGGCCAGTACCTAAAAAAAAAAAAAAGTTGCCAAACTGTTTTTTAGAAAGCATCGCGGTTTGGCTGGTGGCGGGTGAGCTCTCACTGGCCCTTGAAAATCTGCGGGAGAGGGTGTAAATCTCCCGCCAGGTGTACCCATATCCGCAGTTGAAACCTTCCTTTTGATGAATCTCAATCCTTTATTTATAGCCTATTTGGTCAGAAGCCCAGAAGGGTCACTGATGAGGAATAAAAGGAATAAATATATCCATAATGACTTGTTCTCAGGCTTTCTGGTCTACAACCCCTCAGCAAGTGAGAGGAACAATCTTTGGGAGCTGGGTCCTCAAACTTGAAGCTGATCACCAGGCTGAACTTGGTCAGACAATGCAGACTTAATAATTTATTTATGCACTGGAATAACCAAATACAATTACACACATAAGTATGCATAAATAGATATCATTGTAGAAAATATAGCTGATGCAAAGCAGGAGTATTCAAATAATTATATATACATATATAGATTAGATATGTAATATGTCTCTGTATGTATAGATTAATGCATATATGTACACATATGTATTAAATGCCATTAGTATCTTCAGTTCGTAATAGAGACAAAGCCAGACTTATAATACTCTATTGCCTAAGTATTGAGTCTTGTTTGGTATGAAATATATTTTTGCTGTGGGGCATTCAACAACAATTTGATTAGATACATTGGTTTTATTTAATACTTACTTCTTTTGGAAACAAGTTCAAAGCCTTAGAATTAGGATGGCTGTATCTCCTATTTGTGGCCCAGATTTAGAAGTTGAGTATGTCATGTGGATCTATTACCTTGTGTTTCTTCCACACTTGGATAAAGATGGTCACTTTGGTGGTGAACATGTCTTTTTTTCCCTCTCCTTTTAGCAGTTCCTTGGATACTATTGCTTTTCATCGGATTTCTTTTCTACAATGATGGGGTGCACATGTGATTAGTCTTAGACTCCACATAAATGGAATCACACAGTTTGTACTCATTTGTGGCTGGCTTCTTTGAGATTAATCGATGTGGCTATTGTGCATATTAGTAATTTGTTCTTTTTTATTACATGGTGTGAATATGTTTCAATTTAGTTATCCATTCTGTTATTGACATTCATGCTACCAGTTTTTGCTCTTATGAAGAAGGCTGCTCTCTACATTCTTGGACATGTCTTTTTGTAGATAATTTTTCCATTTCTCCTGAATAAATAATTAAGAGATAATTTATTCAATTATCTTGAATGAGCAATTGCTGGATCATATGGTAAATCTATATTTTACTACTTCATTGAACATTGAATATTTAGAATACAAAATATATAGAAAGTGGTTTCAATGTATGATGGTATTAAATAATAATGTTATGTGCATATATGTGTATGTTAAATTATTATTCAATTAGAAATCATATTAATCATCTGTAAACCCATCTATAATGAGTGCTAATGGGTAGTAGCTAGATACTTCAACTAGATATTACCATTAGTGTGATTTCCCTTTTAGATAGTCTATTTGCAGTATTCGTAGATCGACATCAGTACTTTTTATGGCATGTCACCTACCATTCATATATTAGATAATCACACTTCAGAGAGAATGCAAATATTGGATAAATTATAGGTTTTTGATATCTGAGCACTAGCTAATTGAGTTTCAAGAAGACAAAAATTCCCTTGTAGACAAAATTAAATTTTATTTTAATTAGATATACGGTCAGCATATCAGTTAGAAAGACTTAAGTTGTACAATTTATTAGCTTTTTGAAAAAGATAATTTTGAGGATATTTTCATACATTTTGGTTGACCCACAGTCTGCATGCCTATTATTCAATAGTCTTTTTAAAATTTATTTTTCTTTATTAGAGAAGTTGTGGGTTTATAGAACAATCATGCATAAAATACAGGATTCCCAAACACCACCCTACAACCACCACCTTGCATTGGTATAGGACATTTGTTAAAATTGATGATAGCACATTTTTATAATAGTGCTATGAACTGAAGTCTGTGGTTTAACTTAGGGGTTCACTGTGTAGTGTAATTCCATGGGATTTTTTAAAAAAAATTATTTTGTTACATTTACAATCTAATATTTCGTCCTTTTATTCAGATATATTTCAGTGCTGTCAATTGCATTCACAATGTTTTGCTATCATCACCACCATACATTACTAAAACATTTCCTCTTTTAGAGATGAGAATGTTCTTAGAGATGAGCCTCCTCTCTGTTACCTGCTTCCTCTGGCATTTTGGGACTTTATGGTACATTTAATATGTTACTTACTTTATAACTACCTGTGAATAAACAAGACACAGAGATGTGTGGTTTTATTTAGTGATTATTGTTGTAAGAGGAACCTAACCCACTGTGCTAAAGTGAATCATCCTAAAATTATGAAATTTATTTTGACAATTCCAAGTGGCTCTGGAAATCCAATCTGACTGAATAAACCAAGTTATTTATCTCAACTTTTAAAAGATTATAATTTTGTGTTACTTTTATTAAAATTCTCTTTTATGCGTTGTGCCCTAATATTTCCTCCAAATTGCAATGTTGTATTCACACATCATTTTTGGAAAAGTAATAATGACTTTTATTAGCAATAAGCTCCTTCAACCATCTTTTTTGGGGAAATTCTTATAATTAGAGTTATCAAGAGTAATAAGTGCTATAAGTCAATATTACTTTAATGAAACCAGGAGTTTATTTAAAGGAAGGAATACATATCCTGTTAACATTTTTAGTCCATTATATTAGAGTTTATATTGCCCTGTATATTTTCTTTACATCCTTCCCCCTACCCATTGCCACTGGAAAATTTTAAATTTGTTATTAAGGTGTTCTAATTTTAGGATATGATAATTTATTTGTAGATGTACTTCCTGGTGAATATTTTCAACTGAATATTAGGGCACAAGGTCATAATTCTTCTGACACTAAAAATAATCTCTTATATTAATCTATTAGAAAAATATCTTCAAACTAAATGGGGTCACATACCTTCACTTAACAAGCAGAGAATTTCAATTCTTTATCCTTTCCTTCCCAGAAATTATAACTCTGATAATTTATAATTGTAACTCTTTGTAATTTTAACTTTTACTTTATTAACCATTTACAATTAATGCATGGTGGAAAGAAAAAAACAGAATACATATATATTAGTACAGATAATCTAGTGAGGCACAGTTACATGCAACACAAAAGTTTGGTGTTAGGCTAAAAACATGGGTGAGATTTAGTCTTTGCTCTCAGGGAATTTATAGAAGTCTGGAAACTCAGGGTAAATATGCAGACCATGGTGCCCTGGGGAAGAGGCGTCCCTCCTAGTCTCCAAAGCTAAGGATCTCACTTGTGCTGTCTCATAGTTGCTTTGTCTCCTCTGGTAACATCTTTCATTGATTATTGCCTTTCCTTCCAATGCCTTCAACTCTTTGCAATTCTGGAGACTTGTTCTCTTCCAGAATATTATATATATATATATATTCTCAGAGTTTAAAAAAGGAAAACAAGCAGACCCACGCATTCCTACATGCCTTCCTAGTCACATCTGTCTTTTGCTTTATGATCAAGTTTACTGACACCATTTTTCCTTGACTCTGTTGGCTATCTCAAATCTTGTTTACTCTTCAGCTGCCTACAATTTGCCTTTCATTTTACTTTCTTGCTAAGCTCACTAATGACGCTTTACCAAGGCAAGTGCAATAGACATTTCAGAATCTCTCTCCCCATGACAATTACTTCCTGAATGTCTGCTGCATTAATACCCTCCTCCTCTTTTCTGCTCTCACCACCTTAGACAGGACTACTGCTTATACTTTAGGAGAGCTCCTGACGCGTTTATCTGTATCCAGTCTTGACCCTAGAAGTCCATACTCCAAAATGCCCATTCATCTTTTTGTACACATTTTCACTTCTGTGCTTAAAATGTTGAAATTAGTACATCCGTCTTTAACGAAAATCTAAATACTTAGAATGACTTTCAGGGCACTTTATCACCCGCCCTTTCCCAAACTTTCAGTCACATCTGCCATTCATGCATACACTTAATTTGATCACAAGCAGACTTCTAGAGGTTTTTCTGAACACACATACATTTATGCCTTTATACATGCTGTTTTGTGGCCTGATTCTTTTCTTGACCATCTGTGAAATTTTAACTCATCTTTCAAGACACAAATCAAACAACATCTCTCAAGGAGATTTCTTTTCCTTATCTCCTGCAATGCAGATGAAGTGTGCCTGCTATGGAGTTTCCATAACACTATGCACATAATTCTATGAATGCACCACCTTCTCTTATCTGCCTCCTGACTGGTCTCCTGACCTTCACTCTCTCCCCTGCATAGAATTTATTATCAACTAGGAAACAAATGTGGTTCTTTAAAAAATATAATTACTTTATCACCCAAAACTTCTGGTGGCTTCCCATCTCTCTAAGAATAAAATCTAAATCCCTTTGTGATTTGACTGCTGCTGCCTCTATCATCTGCCATTTTCCCATCTAATTTCAAGTCACATCTGTCTTCTTGGCAAGCCAAATATGCTCAAAGTGGTTGTACCTGTCATCTCTACTCTGTTTCTCTTGCCCAGATCCACTCATGGTTTGCTCAGTCAAGGATCATCTCATTCAGGGATCATTTATTCAGGGATCATCTCAAAGGTAATCCTGTCAGAAAGCCTTGCCTGGGCACTCTATTTAAAATAGCTCCTTCTGCCATCACATTTTACACTTTAACCTTGCTTTATTTTTCTTCCTAATGCTTCTGTATCTGCTATTCTATTATTATTTACTGCTTTATGGGTTCAGTGTCTATCTCTCCCGACTAAAGCACAAGTCCTATATGACTAGGGACTTTATATTTATTCATTTTGGTATATACAAAGTGCCTAGACAAGTTCCTAGCATATAAAAGGGATTCAGTAAATATTGTTTACTCTTCTTTTATTCCTAGCTTCAGACTCTGTGATAATTCTTCATTTTAAGGCTGTTCCTCTCCTCTCAGATATCATGGTTAGTATTTATCTGCTTTCAACTAAGTTCTTTAAAACCTCAAATATGATTTGGAATTTCACCTTTGGTTACCAATCAATACTTTATCCTAGCCCCTCCCTCCTTACATCATGTTTTTACTGGACTCATGAGTGAAATCCAGACACCCTGTGATTTATTTATCACAATAAATCTAAACTTCTCAACCTGGCAGTTAAACAAGCTCCAGTTTCTAACATCAAAATAAGGGAATCTGGGGGTGGCGGCCAGAACAAGGGCGGGGATTGGCAAGGAGGAAAGAAGCTGTGATATTGGTTTGAGGAGCAACAGTACTTAAAAAGTTGTGTTCATGCTGCTTTCTCTATTGACTCTTCCTGAGATTCTATTATAAGCAGCAGGAGGACATGGATTTTTTACTCTTGCTCACCAATGTATCCCACTCACTTAAAATAGTGCCCATAAGATAGTTGGTGCTGAATACATATTTCTTGACTGCATGACTGATATATTCTGAAGGAAAAGTCAATAGGATGTGTTAGTGGACTGGATATGGTGGGGTGAGAAAGAAAAAATAGAAGTCAGCAATTAAAAGGATAGAGTTGCCCTCTATAAGGGAGAGACAAGACTGAATCAGGAACTAGTTTATAAGAGGATATAAAGGGCTTGAATTTAGGACATGTTAAATTTGAGATGCATATGAGGTATCAAAGTGGAGAGGCTAAGTAGGTATTGGCTAAATGCTCCAATAAGTCAGGGGAAAGGTTGGGTCTGGAGATATCAATTTGGCAGCCATCCATGTATGGCTGGCCAGTGGCTACACTAGACATAAAGAATTCTCTGAAGGGCACTCCTAAGGGATAGGATATGCTTTCAGATTATTTTGGCAGCAGTGCAAAGACTGAGAGAGAAATGTAGAAGAAACTACTTGAAGTGGGAGATTAATATTTTATGCAAAAGGTAAAGAGGTCCTGAACAGAACGGGGGCAAGAAGAAGAGAAAGGCAGAGCTGGATTTATGAGCAATTAAGGATTTGGTGTCTTTGGGCTTTTAGTAAGGTACCTGGATATGGAGGGGATAGAAAGGAAGGAATGAATAACTTGGTACATCGGCTGTGCAAATAAAGAAACTAAAATGTGGAGGCATTTAAAAGCAGAAGTAATGATAAAGTTGCTTTGAGATAGTTTGAATTTAAAATTATCTTTTAATCATCATGAAGTATTTATTCAGTTGAAATTTGGAAATATAAGTGTATGTGAAAAAATTATTTTTAAAATGGCAGTCTTTTCAGAATTACTTTTGAAATGTGTCTGGCCTATTTTTCATTTTGTTTCTCTAGAAGTTGCTGTCAATACATAATTATGCAGTGATCCTTTCCTAATTTATTTCAAAATACGTAGGTGAAAACACTTAGATCTCTTTCCAAGGAGTATTTGTTAACTTACACACATTAAAGTAGGTCTCACTTGGTATTGTAAAAAATGAACTGCACAGCTCATATATTTTGAATACTTGCATTTACTAACTTAGTGATCTGATTAATTTAATCATCAAAAGTCACGATGAATGATACAGCTGATTTCCTAAATATAATATTGTATTTTCATTTTCATCTCAGATAATATTCCTTAAACTGTTATTGAAGGTAGACAAGCAAGCAAAAAAGTTCCTACTGAATGATTTTCAAATAACTATTGTGGTGGTCATGGAGGTGTACTGTTTGGGAAAACCTGTTGTAGGTAATCTACTTGACTGACAGCTTCCAGCCGCCACCCCTTTGGCTCCCCTGTAGTGTTTATGCCAAGATTTTCCTTCCCCTGGGCTATTCCCAGTTAGTGACTGTGCACAGAGTGAGCACTGGAGCCAAGACATTCTACCCAACATAGAAATCTTCTAACTGAAGTGCTTTCTTCCCAAACCTTCCTACCCTATCTGTCACAGGTGAGAGCCCTACATCAGGGTCTGAAGGCTCTCCCTGACTTTTCCTGCCCCTCCACTATTATCCTTCACAGGCATTCCCTCCAATAAATATCTTGCATGTCCAAGCCTGGAGGACCCTAATTGACACAACTATATTGTGGAGTTCTTGGATTTAGGAGCTTTGCCTATGACCACAAAATTTTCATATTCTTGCTTTTACTTAGTGTTATAATAACTCAGTGAGAATGCTTACCATTTAGAGAAATATTCAGGACCTGTGTGAAATGTATACTTGTCATATACAATGTTTCTAGACCAGGATTTCTCAATCTTGACACTATTGACATTTTAGACTGGATGATTATTTGTTGAGGATGACTGTCCAAAGAATTGTAGGAATTAAAGCAGCATCTCTGGCTCCTCTACCTACTCAATGCCACCCCCAACCCCACTCTATAGACATTGTCAGATGGCCTGTCATAGGCAAAATCATCCCTGGTTGAGAGCCACTGTTTCTGTGTATGCCTATATCTCGTTGTGTTTACATTCTTATTCCTGAGGAATTTTCAATCTACCTGAGACAGACTACATAATACAGTTAGGGAACATCAAAAGGTGGCTGTATTAGTCAGGGTTCTCTTGGGAAACAGAATCAACAGGAGATAACTGTCAATAATATGCTGATGCAATCCCCCTGATTGATGCAGATGTAATCAGCCATCCATGCAGTAAACTCTCTGGTCATCAAAGTCCATAAATGCTCTTGTATTACAATTAGCCCAGTGCTGCTGGACCAAACACCTGGACACAATTACCTGGCTGAGTTCACACATTAGCCTAACCATAATAGTGGCTAATCAGGAACTACACTTTTTCGTAGACTCAATCATGCCCTCGGGAAATAAGGGAAGATAAGGCCATGACCCTTGTACTGAAATAGTAAGAGAGGTTTTTAGGAGATGGTGCTGGAGAGCAATTTTGAAGAACGACAGAGCTTGCTTAAATAGAAGACATTTCGGGCAGGATTAATTGAATGACCTAAATCACAGAAGCAGAAATGAAAGACCTATAAGAAAGCCCTTTCTAAGAAGACTAGCTTGATAGAAGAAGAAGCACTCATACTGAAAGCAGGGAGAGTAAATTCATAATTTCTTCAATAGTAATATTCTCTAAGACTTAAAAGTGTGTATTTCCTCTTTTACATTCCTTTATTCTGTCAATTACTAAGTCCTGTGTGTGATTTCATGATGCCACTTAAATCTGTGTCTTCCTGTCTATTATAGTGCAGGCTATTAAACCCATGATTTTTGTGCAATCATAATATCCTCTCACCTGGGGTAGCTACCTTGTTGCTCTTCCTTCTTATAATTTCATTCTCTTTGTTCTGTTTCCTGATATTCAGTATTTGATGAGAAATAATTCTCATAATTTTATTCACTTTTTTGGACACGATTTCTGTTATTTCTTTGAACATATTTATAATAGATGATTTAAAGACTTTGTTTAGTACAACATCTGGACTTCTTCAGCGACAGTTTCTGGTGACTGCTTTTAGTTCCTGTGTTTAGGCCAAACTTTTCTGTTTATGTGCCCCATAGTTTTTAAAAAACGGACGTTTAAAATAATATAATGCAGCAACTCTGGAATTCAGGTTGTTCTCCCTCCGTAGGGTTTCTTGCTGTTGCTGTTTGATGTTTTTTTTTTTTAATTTATTTTATTAGAGAAGGTGTATGTTCACAGAAAAATCAGGCATATAATACAGTTTCCTTATACTATCCTATGATCATCACCTTGCATTCGTGTGGTACACCTATTGCAACTGATAAAAGAGCATTTTTATGATATCAATTATGATATTGCAACTGATAAAAGAGCATTTTTATGATATCAATTATGATATGAAACATTGTACTATTAACTATTCTCCATGGTTAAGTCTGGGATTCACTCTGTTGTACAGTCCTATGGAGATATAGATATATATATATTTAAATTTTTTCTTTTAGTAACATATATACAACCTAAAATATCTCCTTTTAACCACATTCAAATATGTATTTCAGCACTATTAATTACATATATCAGCATCCATTACCAAATCTTTTCCATCATACTATATAGAAATTCTGTACAATTTAAGCATTAACTCCCCATTACCTACCCCCATGCTGGCCCCTGGAAGCCTATATTCTAGTTTCTGATTGTATGAATTTGTTTATTCTACGGATTTAATATCAGTGAGATCATACAATATTTGTCCTTTGTGTCTGGCTTATTTCATTCAACATGATGTCTTCAGAGTTCATCCATGTTGTCACATGTATCAAAAACATCATTCCTTTTTATAGCTGAATAATATTCTGTTTTGTATATACTACATTTTGTTTATCCATTCATCAGTTGACAGACACTTGGGTTGCTTCCATCTTTTGGCAATTGTGAATAATGCTGCTGTGAACACTGGTATGCAAAAATCTGTTTTTGAGTCCCTGTTTTTCATTCGAGTAAATACCAAGTAGTGAGATTGCTGGGTCATATGATAATTCTATACTTAACTTTCTGAGGAAACACCAAACTGTCTTCAACAGTGGCTGTATCGTTTTACATTCCCACCAACAATGAATGAGTGTTCATATTTTTCTGTATCGTCTCCAAAACTTATTTTCTGTTTTTTGAATGGTAGCCATTCTAATCAGTGTGAAATGGTCTCTCACTGTGGTTTTGATTTGCATTTCCCTAATGGCTGATGACTTTGAGTGTATTTTCCTGTGTTTTGGTCATTTCTATATCTTTGGAGAAATGTCATTCCAGACTTTTGCCCATTTTTAATTGGAGCTTTTGACTTTATGTTGTTGAGTTGTAGGATTTCTTTATATATTCTGAATATTAAACTCTTGTCAGATACTAGTTTCCAAATATTTTCTCCCATTGTGTAGGTGTCATTTTACTTTCATGATGAACTCCTCTGAGTACAAAGGTTTTTAATTTTGATGCAATCCCATTTATCTGTTTTTTCTTTTGTTAATAGTGCTTTTAAAGGTAGTTTTTATTTAAACAACAAAAAAAATTGTGCTTTGAGTGTGAAGTCTAAGAAACCATTGCCTAGCATAAGTTCCTAAAGATGAGTCCCTATGTTTTCTTCTAGGAGTTTTATATTTCAGGCTCTTATATTTAGGTCTTTAATACATTTTGAGTGGATTTTTGTACATAAGAGGTAGGGTTCCTCCCTCATTCTGGTGCAAAAGGAGATTCATTTGTCTCAGCATCATTTGTTGACTATTTTTCCCAATTGAGATATTCTGTCTAGATGTTCTATCCCTTATTGAAAGTGGTATGTAAAGTCTCCTACTATTAATGTAGAACCCTTTAATTCTCCCTTCAAATATGCCAACATTTGCTTAATATATTTGGGGGTTATGCTATTAGGTGCATATATACTTATAATTGTCCTATCTTCCTTTTGAATAGACCCATTTATCAGTACATAATGAGCTTCATTGTCCCTGGTAACAGTTTTTGTCTTAAAGTCCATTTTATCTGATATTAGTATTGCTACCCCTGCTCTCTTTTGCTTACTCTTTGTATGGTTAATTTTTTCTATCCTTTCACTTTCAGCTTGCTTATGTCTTCAAATTTAAGGTGATTCTGTTGTAAACAGCAAAATATTGGGTCATGCTTATTTATTCATTCTTCCAATCTTTGCCTTTTGATGGGAGAGTTTAATCCATTTACATTTTAAGTAACTACTGATAATGAAGACTTTCTTCTGCCAGTTTTTGCAAGTTTTATACCTTTTTTGACCTTCAAGTTTTCCATTAATGTGTACTTTCATATTTCCTTGATTATTTTTATTTGTGTTGTATAATATTGAGTACCTTCTCATTTCAGTCTGAATATATCTTATCATATATTCTCTTTGTGGTTTCCAAGGGGTTAAATTTTTTTTTTTTTTTTTTTTTTTTACCAGTTTAAAAAGAAAATCCACTTAATTTCTTAAAGTATGTGTACAGGATCCCATTATTTTTATATTGGGAACAGCGATCATTAACCAAATATGTTTTTTTTTTATTTTATTTTATTTTTATTATTATTTTTTTTATAATGGGTAAAAATCAAAATTCTCACAATACATACAAACATTTGCAAAATGATATATAAATATATATGCATATATGTGTATTTGCTTACAAAAATGTTATTTATATATATATATA